>JAPDSC010074040.1:0-14661 GCA_026290005.1 Latrodectus geometricus | reverse complement strand
TCAGACAAACGGACAGACACATTACACTTGCTTTTATTATTATAGATTATAAATGAAAAGCAAAAATGCTCTAAGCTTATAATATGACCCTTTTGTTAGATTTTTAGTTTATATATTCATGAAGATTTTAATTTTATCAAATGCATTTTAAATAAAATAAAAATTAATGTGGAGTTCAATTCATTTTAAATCTAATACTTATTTTGAATCAAATATATGCTACTTTTATTAAAAACTACTAAACCTATACGACTTGTTGATTGGTAGATGAAAAATCGTTTTAATGAATTATTTTATTG
Organism: Latrodectus geometricus; assembly: GCA_026290005.1. Lineage (NCBI taxonomy): Eukaryota > Metazoa > Arthropoda > Arachnida > Araneae > Theridiidae > Latrodectus > Latrodectus geometricus. The sequence continues at coordinate 14,362 of JAPDSC010074040.1, read as the reverse complement.
CGATGAATATTATGAAATGTCATGGAACTAATAAATTGTAGAATTATTTCTAATAATTATGTATAGGTTCAACATAGCTTTCAAAAAAATCCATATTCTCTTTAGTGGAAATTCCAAAGTTCTATTGTTGAACAATTGGATATGGATTTTGAGATTTTATTAACTGTATGTTTGTCTGTTGGAGTTAATATTTGTTAAGCTTTCAGATATTTTGATTGACTGGACAGGATCGTTATGAAAATTTTACTAGGAAGATAAATTAGAAAACAATATTTACAAGAACCTCGTAGCTGCTATCAACCATTTTACTATTTCGTCTTATCAAATTAAATGTTCTAATAAGTGGATATTTTATAATTATGATAAAACTGAGATACCATAATTTTCGTAGGCGTAATTATAAATTTTTTCGGGGAATTATAGAATGGAGTTTTAAAATGGAAATCGAATTTCTTCAGAAACTTCTTGGATTAAAACAATTTTGGATATTTTTCAATCTTGTGTGTTTGAATACTAATTTTTATAATTATTATTCAAAAAATTTATCATAGTATCTTTAGTAAAGTTGGATTAAACAATAATCTAAGGAAAAAGAGTAAAAATTTGGGAAATAATTAGAAAAATATTTTTCACATTCTGATTTTCGATTTCATATTCTGTGCTTTTTGCGCAATAAATAAGTAATAAAAATATATGTTTATAGAAAAATAACTCAAGTTTAATATGTTTGCTATTCCATAACGAATAATTGCTCGAAGAGAATAACTTCTTGAGAGAAACAAATTTTTCTAATAATAAATTATAATTCGTTAAGAAAATGTGTAAAATAAAGCATCTTATTTCTTTAGAATAAAACATAGGAAAACTTTCAAAACTTATTCCTTTACTTATTAAAAATTTATTCAATTTTTATAGTGTTTCTTTAAATTATTAATATATTTATTTCCATTCAAATTATTTTATTGAGGAAAATGTATGATAAATTGATTCATCTGGTTGAATATTGGAAATAATTCTGAAAATTTTAAACAATATATATTTAACAAAAACATTTTTAATTTTAAAATAAATTCACCTTTGACCAATAATTATAAAATGTTTTTTTGAATTGAATGGATTTGAATTTTATTTAAATATAGCATCTTGAATTTCTTAAGAAATAAACTGTCAATTTTCCAGTAATTTAAAAACTACCTGAAAATCAATTTAATCAGAATGAAGAAAAGCCTTTTTATATTTTACACACTCTACATTTAGAAAAACGGAATATTTAAACAAGGAATTTACAAACCGGAAGTTTTGATTTAATCGTTCAGCCTTACAGAGTTAAAGAATATCTTTCTTTTTTTATTTTTCATAGCTTTCAGTTTCGAATGTCTGGGAATTCTTTTTCAGACCATGCTTAGACGAATTTTATTATCGCATTTCTATTTAATCGGAAAACTTTTCTAAATTTCTCACTGAATTATTCAAATTTTCACGATTATGAAGAATTTCCAAATGTTTAAGAATGTTAAAGATTTCCAGCTTTTTTATTTATTTAACAATTGAAAAGGATTTAGTATAATTGGGGACGATTCTAGTTATAAAGTTATGGATAGTTTGAAAAAGAGAAGGAACAGTAACCAAATTCGTACAGAGAAAATATTTTCCATATACAGAAAGGATAATTGAATAATAAATAATGAAAAAATAAATAATAATTATAGAGCTATTAGAATGTACCTATGAAGAAAATAGTTATTTATTGATATATATATTTATCTTTTTTCTAGGGAACTTAACTAAATATTTTACGGTAAAATATGTTAAAAATTTCAATTTTTTTTAAGTTTTAGAATTTTTATGAATCTTTTATTAGAATTTTATTTATTTCTAAATTGTTTCATTTTTAATCTTGAGCAATTATTCTATGCGAGCTTTTGTTTTCATTGTCTTCATTCTATACAAAATTATGTGTTATCTCCTAACAGAATCATTATTACCGAGAAATTTTAAGTATGTTCTGAAACTCGGTTTTATAAAAATATAAACATTAGTAAAACATTCTTTAATTCTATTCAGTATGAATATAATATAAAATGGTCTTATAAAAATATAAACATTAGTAAAACAATTTCATAAAATTAACTCCTCTCGAAACAAAAAAAAATTAACATTAGAACATTTATTTCGTTAAAACAAAATAATTCTCTCTGTAGATATTAAAACTATATTTAATTTTATTTTGAGTTTTGTATGTTTTATTTTGGATGCATCGATTATATTATTATTAATAATTTTCAGTGTATTATACTCAGTTTCCTGCTTTGAACTTAAGTAACATTTTCATGTTTTTTCTTATTAAAAAATTTTGAATTTAATAAATCGCGCAGTTTTAATTTCGATTTTCTTTTTATTAAAATGTCTCTCGTACTCCCATAAACGTATTTATTCCTTCCACTTTTTGCAAAAATCCTAATTCAATTTTAAATACCAAAATAATTCTTTCATTCGATTCAAAAGAACTCAAATGTTGTGCTTTAATATTTTATCTTCATATCATAAATTGATTTATGAGTGTAAGAATTATTTTGTAAAAACTTTCAACGTTTCATCGTTAAGGAAAAGTAAATCTACGAATAATATTTTCTGAATAATTTATTTTCGAGTTCTGACAGGAAGATATTAAATATCTTTCGCGCGGTCTAATACAAGTTTTTCTTTTTCTTTCCCCCCTTTTTTTGTTTTAATTTTATTATTCTTTGGGATCTCTTGCAAAAGCTTCTATCTTAAAATCAACCGATAAAATATTTTCCTTGTCTTTGAAGCAATTTTTTTTTCAATAGTAGAAATAAATAATTAGCAGTCTTCCCGGACTGTGAATTTAGGACGTGAATCATTTACATCTACATTCGACGTCATGGAAAATGTATCTGCTATGACTCAATTCGATATGAATACTCATAATACTATTTTTATGAAAATTATTGATTTATTTTTATTTTAAGAATTTTAAATATTGTAGAATATTTCATTTCTTAACTTCAAAACTAAAGAATTCGTTTACTGTTATTTCGTTTTCTGTATCGGCTTGAATGTATCCGCTTCGATGAGTTCAATGATAACACGTTTAATCTCACATGTCAATGTTTAAATCATTTTACATCTGGTTCAATGGATATAAAATTTACACCTCACTTATCCATGTCAATTTAAACTTTATATTTGAGGAAAATGGGTATCTAGATTTAGGGAAAACTGTCTATTCATAAATAAAAAAGACAAATATTAAATTAAAACAACGAAATCAAAAGCAGAACATATATTAGGTATTTTTATTTATAGTATACCCGAATAAAAACTTAAAAAAGGAAAAAAAAATATTTCTGACTAAAGTTTTAAATTAAACTCGCCAACATGGAGTCCTACAGTTTAATACATGAAAGCGAATTCTTTCCAGAGAGTTGTCTTTCCTAAATTAATCGCGTCTCAAAACTATAATTTGCATCGCGAAATAAAGTCTCATACATGGACTAGCTAAGTTCAAACAAAATCAAGTGTAGAATGCTTGAGAACTGCTTTTAATTAATAAGTTATTGAGTATTGAAATTTGAAAATTTGTTTTCGCGTTCCAATGTATTTTCAACTGGTGACATATTGGTAAAGGCGAAATCACGTTCGTTGCATTAGGCAAAAACAATAATTCTTCAAAAATCTAGAAAATAGTTGATATTTTTTTAAATAGTTTCTTATATAAAAATGATGTGACAATGTAGAAATGCGTGGGATACAATATCATAAATATTTTTACTGTATTCCAAACAGTTACTCATATATGACAATTTTAAAAGGATAAAAAATAACCTCAGGATACTTTCTTGAAGAGATGTTTTACATGCCTTAAATTAATTCACTGTGGCGTGAGAGTAACTACACATAGATTTACATCAACCATACTTACATTTTAAATTAATTACAAAAACTTTAATCGAAATGAGTCATACTTTTTATTTTAAGTTCGCTAGAGACCTTAAACTTAGTTTCACTTTCAATCCATTCCCCATTTTCTTTCTGAACTCATAGTTCGTCAAAAATAAACCACAAACAGAGTAATTATGTAAAGAGCAAATGATTTGCTATATGTGAGCAAATCACACATATAGCAAATGATTCGAAATACAATATTGGATAGTAATAAATTTCTGTGTTAATCGGATGCATTTAAAATTTTGTTTAAATTGAAATTTATGGATTAATTGTAGGTTACGTTGTTTCGTATCACGAAAAAAATTAATGAAGTGCAGAAAATTTGAAAATTCCCTTTGGTTTCGAAATAATTAGATATTGGAGTTGATACTCCTTTCATTCATATTTTAAACATTTCCGTTAGCCAAAATATTGCGAAAATGATAAAAATATTTGCTGCAGTGATTAAAAAAATATCAAATATCAAAATTACTCAGTATCTTTATTTCTTTTTAAAAGAAATTCTATGAGGAAATATTGAAAGAAAAGATCCGATTCAGAATATATTTTCCCTCTGAAATCAAAAGTTTCGAATAGGTTATGCCAATATTAAAAAACTAAAGAAAGAGCTTTCTTGATGTGACAAAGCCCTCTGAACGTTATTACACCGTTTAAATTAATTATAATAAACGAATAAGCAATTTTACAGCGATTAAATCTTCGTTCATAACGGTCTATAAATTAATCATGAACGTGGCAAACAACATTTAGAAATGAAGCATAGCCTGTGTTTTAATTAATCCTGAGACTGACATTTTGCTATGAGGTTTAATCCATTCCGTGTAATATTTTCCAATTGAATTCTGGACTGGAGTATGGGGCCAATAATAGAAAGAGTATTTTATTTATGTAATAATGATTTTATTCTCCTTTTTGTTCTCTTTATTTTAAAGTAACTATCATGTAAATTGTGTAAAATATATTTGATACATCTTATCTTCTTCCATACGAGTTTTTAATTCATCAAAAAGTGATGTACTATGATCTTTATGTGACTACAACCAACAATTTATCGTTTTCGTGATACACAATAAATAAGATTCCTTTCTATGTAGTGCCTCCAGCTATAACTTAATTAAAAGTAGAGCTGCAATAAAATTAGATATGAATTATTGGAATCATTTATTTTTAAATTTGAATCAAATAATTCATTCTGAATTTGGTTTTTTAATTTTAGAAACTATTCCATAATTTAAAAATCCAATCTAGTCCTTTTAAGAGCCTAATGTTATCGTAAATTCTTTTTTTAATTCAATGAACAGTTATTTTATAAAGCGAAATGTTTAAACATTTTAATAGCTTTCCAAATTTTCTTAGGTCCTTGGTAAAATTAATAATTCCCGGACCTGTTATTTTTATATCGTAATAATATTTTAATAATTATATTATAATTTTGATATTTTTCTCTTTAACATTCGAATCAAAAGTTCCTAAATGCAGTAATTATATGTCTTGTTTTTGGCGTGTGTATTTTATTGATTGTGTAGATTTAAGATATTGAATATTCCGAATTAAATTCCATCAAAACAGAATAATTGGTAATTTGCATCAATGGATTTTATCAGTAATTATACAGACATCTTCAAGAGACAATCTACATTCGCCCAATCAGCGTTATTTTCTGTAAAATGTTTTTACTCGGAAAACATCAAGAGAGGTGTGTAATTCACATATTTCTGGAATTCTTTTTAACTATTATTATTATTGAATATTTATATATAATGAAGTGATTTTAAGCATAAATATTAATAAGGCTGAAATTTGAATTAAAAGGGACTATGTTTGAAGTAAAGAAACCTCCAAAGAATTTTAAAATTGGTGTACCTATTATGGGTTAAAATCTACAAGGTTTGTTTTTCGGAGATGCTTGTTTATTGGTTAATTTAAAACATTCTTGTACTCGTATTTGTTGTCTCTTTTTGGTATCTTATTTTCGATAAAAACATTTAAATATGAGACATCGCAAAATATCTGTTCAAGACAAGACTATTTTATTTGGAATTAATTCTGATTTTAGCTATAAGTAAGAGAAGAGGAATTCTTAATTGCTGCGAAAGTTTCGAATGACACAGAAAAACTTTAATAGATTATGAATTGTTAATGGTGTAAACAAGCAATTTAGAGTGTGAAGCAAACCAGTATTCAATTTCCTTATTGATGTGAAGAAGCTTTTCTATATATAAATATAAAAAGTAATCCATTATTTTTTCGGTAGACGTCTGTAGTGATCGATATCTCGTGAGGTATCTATCAAAGAATTTCAGATTTATGCTCGTTGGAAAGGTGACATTTGACACTAAAATATCCTCTTGCAGTTTTTTGTTTGATTAATTCAGTTACGAGTACAAGGTTTTAAAAATGGAAGACAACAAACAGAAAATTCGATACATTTTCGTTTTTCTCTTGTAACGGCGAAAAAGATAGTCGGGTGGCTAAATTGTGAAAGGTGCTTATCGTCCTATATAAGACTGTAACAACCAGTTACGTACAATTTTTGTTTCGTCTATTCCGTTCGGGTATTTTTGATGTTAGAGATGCACCTCGCATGTGGATACAGCATCGTCGAAAATATCTATAAAATATCAAAAATGATCGAAGTTAACCGCATGTCAACAGTCGTAAAGCGCAAGACCTAAAAATCTACATGAAAGCTGTTTTAAACCTTTTTACAAAGTAATACAATTTCACTTTTTACAAAGTGAATCCAAAAGAAGTTACATAAAGTTCACGTAAAAATAATGGATTTTTTTCCCCAACCTAATATATATATATATATATATATATATATATATATATATATATATATATATATAATAAAAATATCTGTTTAAAGGGAATAAAACAAAAATGTGCTTACTTTGAAACTCGATAATTTAAATGAAAACACAATCTGAAGCTTATTAATTGCAATATTTAATTGCTAAATTGATATTGCATTTAATCTTAATTATTAGATTGAGATTCATTTAATTCCTTAGAACACACTAGAGTTGTTAAATTCTGAAGACCTGTCAAAAATTAATTGACTTAAATGAACTTCAAGAACATGTGTGAAAGAAATCAAAGAAATATAACAATCCATTGGAAATAGGATTAAATTTCATTAGAACTATTTATTTTATGTAAATATTTAATTATAATTATTATATAGTTAATAAATAAAATTGTAGTAGAAATAAAATTATTAATGCTTAATCGAAAACTATTTTTATGTTTGATATCGAAATCAAAACATTCACATCAAAACAAAAATAGCTAGCGTAATTTTATTAACAAAGGTAAAAGATGTCAGTGTCAAATTTCCAAAATTAATTATAGAAACATTCGCAGCGAAATAAGGCAACTATCAGTATAAAAAAAATCTATATCATAGAATCAGTTTAATAAATTGATGCATGAAATTAAGAACTATTAGAACTAGGATAAATTTGCTTCATGAAAATCAAAGCTACACTTTTCAAGACTTAAAATTCATGATTTTTGATTTTAATCAATAAAATTTGAAATCAATTATTAAATGGGTGTAGTTGATAGAAAAATATGTAAATAACCATACAAGATTTTTTTTTTTTTTTTTTCATTTTCAAAAATGCATTTTTTGTAACACAAAAAAGTTATATTTTCGTTACTTAAGTTTATCAATGTGTATTCAAATAAATAAATTTACATCGCTAATCTTATCTTGTTTCTACACGAAAGCGATCTTTCCTAAATGTGAGTAATTTTATTGTATTTTATATAATAATCGTAATTCGTATCATCCACCGAAATAAAATTGCAATCAGAGGTTGCTAACAATGAAATTCATCCCAGATAAAAAAAATAAAGTATCAAATACTAGTTGCTTTCGGAAATGATGAAATAATTGTGATAAAATTTAAAAATATATGCAAATGTTATAAAGATATGAGTTTTCAAAATCTGATAAGCATTTAAATGTTATATCAAATTTGCAGGCTTTAGTTTCGATTCAAGAATTTATCCTATCTGATGATAAATCTATACAATTTACGAAAGATTTCGGATCAGTTGCTCTTGTTTGAATTCGTATGAACGTATTCTAAAATAAGTCACGTTGAAACATGCTTTCTGCAACACTGGAAATGATGGCCGACCCCCTTAAACCAACACCCCTTAAAATTTCGGTGGGGGAGAGCCAAGCTAAACCGGTTTTACATCGGGGAGGCAATTTTTCTGAGAAATGGAATGGGAATTTTTTGCTATAATGCAAAGGGTTCTTATATATTTAGAAGAAAAGGAAAATTTTTTAAATTTAATACTGATAAAGAATTCGTAAATTTTTACTGATATATTTAAAAATATATTTTCTTCTAAAAGTGTTTAAAATTCGTACTTTCATATTAACTTGGAAATTATTTTTATATAATTATATATTTTTACATCTTATTAAAGATTCCATAAATTTTATTAACATGGAAGATTAAAACAGTGGAATTAATTTTAATTATCACCTATAGGAAAAATATTATACAAATAAAAGCTTTAGAGAAAAAATTTCTTGTTGCCGTCAAATGTAAAGCTATCTAAGTTTAGCAAAAGAGATTAATTTTTTAGAACATTCAAATTTTATTTTTAAAGTATGAACGATGAAATTTATTTGTTAGATTAAAATATCTCTCACAGATATATATTTTTGTAAGTACCAATAATTTAAAATTTTCACTTAATAAGAAATTGTAATTCATAAGACAATGAAAGACTAATTTATATCCACCCATTGAATTTCTATTTCAAAGGTTTTCTAATATTTCTGGTTTTTAAATGCATATAGAATTACCATTCAAACCTTTTCTATAAGCATAAAAACCAATTATTACTTTACAATAGATACTTATCAGAACATTTCAAAATAATAAAATAATAAATTTATTTAAAAACTGCATATAAAGTAATTATATACGTGTGAATTGACTTTCTTCAATCACATATATTTCTAATTTAATGCAAGCAAAGTTAATTATTATATATATGTATATATATATATAGAGTGTGAGAAAATAATATTTTGAGCACGATCGTAGTATTAAAGCAAAGATATCGAATACCTAATTAAAAAACATTTTAAATTGGAACTATCTATTTGTTGTAAAAATTCATCAATAAATTTCATATAATTAAATATCAAATATAATTTCATATAATTAAATACTATAGAGATTAATTCATAGATTTTGAATATTTTTTATAAGATATGGCATCAAAAATTATACTCGTTTTAATATATTTTGTGAATACTGATGAAAACTACTTAACAGTATAAAACATTTAAATTACCTTCATAAAGCAATGCTTCAATATTTAAAAATTAAAAAAAAAAAAACAAAAAAAAAACACTTTTTCTCATATCGTAAACTATTTATATTAAATAAAGTTAAGACTTGCTGATAAATTTCTAAGTCTATTAAATTTATTAAATTTTCTATAATAAAAAGCAATTTCCTTGATAAATTAATAAAATAAAAAATATCTCATACGAACGTTAGACTAATCATGCAGATAAAAAAAAGGTGTGTATATAGATTATTTTTTCAAAGTTGTAAACAGTACGAATCTGCATAAATTTATAAATCTAATGTTAAAAAAAGCTTCCCAATGTTTTTGTGATTTATATCACTTTTGGTAAAGAATTGTAAATTTAAAATAAATAACTTATTAATTTTTTGTTGAAAACTATGCAAAAACTATGACGAGAGAATTTTTTTAAATTTCTAATAAGTATATCATTTATACAATTTTAATAAATTTCTGAATTAATTTTTACACTTGACTTTTTATGCTGGAATCATGGTATAAATAAATAATGGAAAAAGGAATAAATTTATAAAAATAATATAATGGAACCACATTAATTGAAAATTATAGACACTTTGATTATTTGATCGCATTTTTGATGATTAGTTTAACATGTACATAGATTAATAGGAAGTATAATTAGACGTAATGGAGTTGAAAAGCGTTTTGTACTAGTGCAGAGGATTTCTAGGAACCATGAGCATGTGGTAAAGCTGTAGCAGATTTAACGTACCCCATGGTACACCATGAAGAGGCTTACCATACTTCATCTCCATGTATTTTATGTAATAGCGGAAGGCCATTGACGGCAGAAATTTAACGAGTTTGAAGAACTGACAAATTTTTCTTGTAGATATCAGCGCTAATGTCAAGCAAGGAGTTTAATGTCCGAACGGTCAATGTAACTGGCATTTGACAAATAAAATAAAAATCGTAACAGAGGACTTATCTACAATTTGAATATCTGATAACACGCGTAACGATAACGTGAAATATCTGATAACGCACAGATTCTAGTCTGTTCTCAATGACATACGCCAGTTATTAAGTCTTTCCAACCATTAGGTGATTAATTATTTGATATCTATGTCGATGATTCTGAAATTTGAATAATTTATATTGATTCCATGAATGTGTTGTAAAAAATTAATTGCTCGTAGTTTTGCTGATAAGATTTTATTAGAGTATTAGATATTTAAACGTCTGCAGTTTGCATTGCAAAATTAAGAACTTGTGCAAAATAAAACTCAAAGTTATTCCTTATGGTGAAAGTGGTTATTATGTGATAATTTTTGTCATATTATTTTATTTAAAATATATACAACAGTCTATATAAAAGGATTTGAAGCTATTTGTAGAATATCTTTCTTCTTGTGTTTGTTATAATCAAACAAACCTTAAAATTTATCTAATAAATGCTTCAAGCACCATATTTCTATTTGGAAGAATACAGTGGAAAATGCAGAAAAATTTCGCTTCAGAGAACATTTAAAGTGCTTAATATTTTAAGTAAATCCTAAATGTTCGATTCAACTGAAAATGTAAAAGCTTGGAAAACAAACCTTCGGATAAATCTAGCCAAGCATGAAATAAAAGGAATTAACGCACTATTTGCTGTACGCTATTATGTAGAGTGAAATCAGCAAATGAATTAATACTGTGTTAACATTTCTTTCTCTAAAGTTAACATTAAAAATCTATCTATAAGTTTTAATTTGATTCAAATATTTTAATTAATGATATTAAAACTACAAAGATTTAATGATTCTAAAATAAATTTATTTAGATATTATAAATTAATAAAAAATTTGGAATGATTAGAAGTACTTTATATCTCTTTTTTCTTTCAAAACATGTTCGAAACAATTGATCTGTCCAAAGAAAGTATACGTCATCTAACATAAATCTGAAATCTTATATATAAATAGGTTTATTAGATTTTTATGTTTAATTTTTTTTGAATGGTCTAATGTTTTAATCAAATATATTAAAATTTAAATAAATCATTAAGTATAATACATATTGTAATTAGATATTGTTAATTAATAGAAACGTTATAGTAATTAGAAATAATTTTTCTTCTATAAATAAATATCACAGAATAAATCATCGAATAGAAACATAAATTACATATTATTTGACATGTAAGAAGTAATTTATTACATTATTATTCCAATGTTGCAGTTTTATTTTATTTGGTTGAACTATTTTTATTTATGTAAAAGGTAATTTATAAATAAGATTGCAACATTCGAATTTGAAGGATTAAGCTAAATATTTAGTCAATTTGGATCTCTTTTTAGAAGCTTAAGCTTATGATTATTTATTTTGATTTATAACATTTTAGTGAAATACTTAAAACCAATGAAGACGACGATTTATTGAGGAAAATTCCTTATAAAAATCAAAATTTGTCATTAAAGTTTAAAATAATATTTAACTGTTTGAACTTTAGAAAAGAACTGTAATTGCAAAATAAAATAAAAAATAAATAAATAAATAAAATAAAATAAAATAATAATAATAATTTATATGTATAGTAGTTTTTAATGGAGTAAAATATTTAATAGATTTTTTATTTTGAAATGTTTCCCAATAAGTATGCACTATAAAATAATATGGATTTTTATGCTTACAGAAAAGTTGGAACATTAATTTAATGTGCATTTTAAAGCTTAAAATATTAAGAAATCTTTGAGATATAGAAATTCAGCTTGCGAATATAAAGGTACTCTACCATATTATAAGTCAGAATTCTTTATTAAGTTAAAAGTTTAAATTAATGTATATGATAAATCTAAAATATATCTCCGGGGGAAATTCTTTTCTAATACATATCTACCTTCCATATTCTAATATTTAAATTTCAGTATTTTAAAAAGTAAATCATTATTAATTTATTTATATTGCTTTCGATAACAAAAGTTCAGATTGCTATCGCTAACGATAACAAAAAATATTTGAAAGCTACGATGTTATATAATATCGTTTTTACATGGTGATAATCGAATAGAACCCATCGTTTTAATGTTTCAAGTTGATAAAATTGTTCAAATATTATGTAAAATATTAAAATTTACAAATATAAAAATAATTTCCAAAATAATATAAAATCACAAGTTTTAAAAAAAACTTGAAGGAAAAAATGATAAATTTTCAAAAATTATATGCGCAAAAATTTACAAATCTTTATCACCCGATATTATAATATATTTAAAAAATATACTTAAAATATCTGCCTGATCTTTCAAATATTGTTAAGGGGCTATTTCTTAAATAAATTTTGCCACGAATTTCAATTCTGGCGCAGTCCTTTTGGAGCGGTCTCTTTTACAGAGACTGAAGAAACTGATTGGTGTATTTAAACTGTCAGCCACACCAAAGACCTTTTCACAAGGAAAAAATGCCTAACTCAGTGGGGAGGGCTAAAATTTAAAATGGGGTATGAGCAGAAGATCATTAACCGCAATAAGGGTAAAGGGTGACCTTCATGAGTCGAAGGTCACGGGTAAGACCACCATCGTCCTTTCCAACATTCCATTAGCGTGCTTATACTCAGATTTCCCCGCAAACGTGGTCACTTTGCTTTGTAGGCTGTTTGTCCCCTCTGACCTAGTCCTAGGGATCCCCTCTGTCCACAATGACCTAGGGGTATTTCCTGGAAATGAATGTCAGTGAATTTGAGGGCTGGGGAAGTTCAAGTGCTTCTCAAATCTGACACCAGAAATAGCCGATTGCTGACGTAAAATATATTGAAAGTATTTATCATAGTTTTTTTAAATGCAAACAATGAAAATAATTTCCTATTTCCAAACCCTGAATATTTTATTTTGATTAATGAGTATTTGATTTTGTTAAGATTATTTCGTCTTATTGCAAAAGTCCTCTTGGTTGGTTAGTTACATGGTCATGGATAGGGGAAAAAAAATTCAAATAGGACCGAAGGTCTTATGTAAAGCACCTGCGATGTAATATATATATATGTATGTATGCTTGTATGTATGTGTATATATATATATATATGATAATGATGCTCATAGGTAATCGAAGATTGCTAAAATTAAATGATTTCAAACTTGAGAAATGTAATATTTAACTAGCCAATACAAATTAAATAAAAAATTCAAGCGAAATTTTTTGCTAATTTAACTAATTTTCATTGTAGAGATTTAAAAAAAAATATCAATATTTTATCAATAATCATCAATAAATATCAATATTAGTTAATCTTCTGAAACTGCCTAATTATGTAATTTATAGAAATTAAAATCTATGTAGTTTTCATTTACAGTAATAACAATAATTTTAATAATTTAATAATACTAATAATTTTAATAATACTAATAATTTTAAGTATTAGGTTCACAAGAGAAGAAAAAAACTTGATTATTTAGTTCATACGAAACGTGATAAATTCATTTGAAAATTAATTTCTTCAAATCAATATTATAATAAACATTTAAAAAAATCCAATAATTACCGTTTTTAAAATAGTTAAAAGATGATTGAAATGACTTCTTTAGAATTCATATGATAAAAAGATATAGCAAGCTTTAAAAAATCTAGTTCCAGAAAACTTTTCTAAATTAGAAAATAAGGTAAATTTTCACTACACTTTTTAAAATATTTAATAAATTTTTTTTTTAAATTTTTCCTTTGAATTTTTTTGTCAATTTTTTAATTTTTGCATTTATAAGTGATAAATTGGAAGTTATGTGCAATTTTAAAAAAATTTATAATATTATCGACAAATGATTATGTTTTAAAGTTGTACATTTAATTTCAGTAAAATAAATAATTAATATAAGATCCGTTTTTTGAACATTCTCATCCAAATTCGTTTTTTGAATTAATCTTAGTAATAAAATAATAATAAATTTTTTAATGTAGTGCATATATTTCCTCTTATTATGAAGCAAATTTCCACTCGACAATAAGGAAAAAATCAAAGAAATTGAGTACAACTCTTCTTAGTTGCGAAATGGCTTGTGAAGCATTCCATTCAAACTCACATTTACCGTAGAACTGGTTTTAAAACTGT
>JAPDSC010074023.1:0-22109 GCA_026290005.1 Latrodectus geometricus | reverse complement strand
ACAATATTTTTCAGTGATGAAATTAATGCTTAAGATTCATTCACACACACAGAATCATGCTCAACACAAATTTTTAGAAAGTAAAAAAAAAAAAAAAATTCAATTTCGTATGGTTATTTTATATGGGTATAATGCCCGTACGAATAAATTTTTTTCACTATCTTGCAGAATTTATAAACTAAATACTACTGATGTTTCTTGGAACCATAAGATGGATGTCAAGAGCTATCATCCAATATATACATTAATTGTTTTTATAAAAATGATCATGGGTCTTAATATATATATATATATATATATAATGAATTAAACTTATTAAAATATAAAATTGAGCGAGAAATTTCCAAAAATTGATTCGTAGCATGACTTCTATTTTTGATTGCCATACATCTTTCTCTAGACTAAAAATGAAAAAAGGATAAGTATTTGGTTTTGAAAAAGGAGAAATATCGGAAAGTGAGTAATAAATATATTTTCTATTAAATTCAAAAATAGATTCCAAGGACAAGCATTATATCCTACATTTTGGAATTATATTAGATTTTTTAGTGCTTTCAAAGTATCATATTCTTTTCATGAATTATAACTGATAACTTCTCTAAATTTTACATAATTGATATTATTCAGACAAAATATTTACTGTTGAATAAGTGATTATTTAATATAAATATATTTTTGTCTCCTTTTATATTTTTTTGTCTTTGAAATTATTTTTGTTAAGACAGCAGAATTTTGAAACAGCACACATTGTTGTAATACGCATTTGATTTAATTTATTAATTATTTTGTTTTCATCCTTAAAATAATTTGGTATTTTTGTGATAAATCAAACTTAATTTCCTTTTAGTTATGCGTTCTTCTTATTATATCTACATTTTCTACATCTCCAATATGACTTCTGAAAACGATGCTTTATTTTATTTTCCCATGTTCTCGTTTCTTAGATATCAGTTTGCATTAAATTTTTGAATATGTTAGTATAGATTTGTGACTGATTCTTTTATTCCACACATACAGTATTTAATTATTATTGCAAGTATTACTAATTGAAGTTTTAAGAAAATGCATTATTTTTCATACTTGGTTTAAGTAATGTTTTTGATTTCAGCTTAATAAAAATTAATTAATTGCTAAAACCATTGGTAGTTGAAACGTGATTAAATTCGTTTTTATTTAATAATGGATAAAAAGTTTTCTAATATGAAGAACTTTAACCATGGGAAATAATTTCACTGATTATTTATAAATCAGTTGTTCAGGGCAATTTTCGGAATAATACTAATCCTAGAAATTAAGATTGATCAAGATTCAACAACTAGTCAAACAATGTTGATTCTTCATTTGAAGGTAAAAACTCTAATACACACAATGTGCCTTTTCAAAGAAATAGCATCAATATTTCTTACTTGTATCACTTAAATAAATATCCATCATAATGTAGGAAGCAAATTAACAAATGAATTTATTTGCACTTTTTCTTGATAGGATTGATGATGCAGGTAAAAGATAGGTGATTTTAGACTCTTAGATTCTTATTTATTTATTGCCTAACTGTATAAACTTAACTACAGTAAAGTTTTCAGATTGATTATTTGAAAACTTATGTGCTACAGATTTTCTTTCCGCAAATATAATCGAGATAAAATGTTTTATAAGTTTGTCATTCATTCTGGTGGGTAACGAGGACTAATGTAAAACTAATTCTGAATGACCATTAGGATAAAATTAAAATGAATATTTTGGCCCATTAAAACACTTATAGTTTTTAATTAAGAGTATTTGATTTCATTATGGAGAGACACTAAAAGAGGGGGGAACTTTTATTTGAATTGTGCCCATATAAAATGTTTTAATTAGTTAATTACGAACTGAAAAGAATGCTATTTTTTCTAATAGAATGCCACACGAAGTGAAAAAGGAGGTATTCTGTGGGTGACGCTGTTTTCGTCAATATATACCTTGCAAGTCCAAACTATAAATGTTGAAACAAAGATTTTTGACTTTATTGCTTTGAAAATATCTTCCAATATGAAAGATATGCTTGTAAAGAACAGTAAAGTCTGTTTACGGTCAGTAGAAAATAGTTTACACTGGAAGAAATTGAATTATAGAACACTGTCTCACTATTACCTTAAAGAGTATAAGAAACACACCAGAAACTATAATTTTTTTTTACTTTGAAAAAAAGTAAGTGGATGATCCCTTATGAATAAGAAAAAATTGTTAAAAAAAATAAAGATCCAAACATCCTTTTTTGGAAAGAGCAAACTATTGTCTCATACGTTTTTAGAAAACAAAAATGAGTGGAATTTTTGTTTACATTCTTCATGTTGACTATGCTACAATTGAATATTCAAGATATCTGAGAGAAATAAATTGAGATCCTGATAATATAGTGGGAAAGGTACGGTGTAAGCTATTTACAAGTTATGTGAAATGCATAATCTTTTTAGAAATGTTCACTGGTAAAACTATGGTAATTTGTTTCGGCTTATTTAATGTAGGACGTATACAATCTCAGATTATGTACTTAGTAATATTAGAAAACATAAGACTTTCTTGCACAAACTTATGAATTATCTAGTAATGAATAGAATGATCCATCACAGTTACGAGAATTATTTAGCTTTAGAAATTTGTTTTACATTAGTAGAGTTCAAGAAAAAGATTTTCAAGCCACCAAAAACAAACCTAGTTATCAAGCCTAGCGAGAAAGTGCGGGTTATGTCAAATAAGTAAACAATATTAAAATATAAAGAACATTTCTTCTTGAGGAAAATATTTATATTTTGACATGTTTTTACACTTTATAAAGACTGACACGTTTATAATAATTTTAATTCAAACAACCAGAATGTTATTTTTTACATTTTGATAGCAATACATGCTATGAAATTTGAAATATATATTTTAATTTTATAAATTTTTCAAGATTTTATGAAAGAATCTTTTTTTAAAATCTTTTAGTTTTATCTTACACTGAAAATATAATATGAGTAAAGATATCTAGTATACTTTTTAGTAAAAACTAACAAAATTATGGAACACTGTATTGCATTTTATTTAATAGAAACGATATATTTTAAAAACAAAATTATCTTGAGAAACAATAATCATGGTTACTTATTACACCCACTGTTTAAAATATTCTTAAAGTTTTCAAAACCTTATAACTTTTTAAATCCAGATAATTAAATATATATTTTTAAAAAGGATGAAAAACGAAATAAAATGATGCATTTTGAAAGTCATTCCACCACATTTAAAATAGTTAACAATATATTTATTATGTTCTATGATATATATTAAATATTATAAAAAAATATATATTAATGTATATAAATAATATAATGATATATATAAATAATATAATAATATATATAAATATTAGATGCAAATTTTTATGTTTAAAAATTATTGCAAAAAAGAAAATCGAAAAATTATGAAAATAAATACATGATACTGATTATAATAATGTCTTGTATTATTTTTCTTAAAAACTTGGAAAAGAATAATACTGTAAAAATTCAAATGTGGGAAAAAAATATCGCTTTGAGTTCTAATCTACGTAATATTTATAAAAAGAAAAATTTATAATTCAACTTTCTTAATATTATATTAAAATTAAGACTATAAATGTCAACATAATAAAAATTTCAAACCATTCGTTACAGAAAAACAGGATATTTTTATGATAAAATTTATTCGCATTTCAGTAATAATTAATTCCAACACTTTTACTTAAAATTCATTTATTTTCTCTTTCACGGAAAAGATTATTTATAGAAATGTTTATAAAAATAATATTTTATTCTTTTAAATTTCCTCAACTGTTTATTCAGGTTGAAAGAACTCAACCAAAGTACTATTACTATGAATTTTAAAATTAATTTTGTAGTACGTAATTAGTTATATAGTATGAAAGATTTGAAAAATTAAGTATTAAACTAATTACAATGAATTTTTTTAGATTTCAAAATGATCGTCGTTTCCAGATACATGAAATGTTTTAAGTTTAATGAAGCACCTTCATGCATCATTAAACTGAAAATATTTATATCAATCTGATGTAATCAGTAAATTTAAAATTTCAATATGAAATAAAATATTCTAAAAAAAACATTTTTATATAATCAAAGTTTCCAGGCCAAGAATTTCTTATAGGAACACCATAAAGTATTTAAAATTGCATTAGAAAAACTAATTGCTATTATAATTCCTGTTATTCTTTTTTAATAATTATTATTGTCCATCTCGTTATTGCAATAATATTTAAAGATTACTTGTAAATAATTTGGTTATGAAAGTGTTTTAAATTTTCATATTGAACAAAGTGGTCTTAAATCTTTTATATCCGATTTTATGTTAGTGGTAGCTTATAGTTTCACATTCATTTAAATAAAAACAATAATTTCCGGACAAACTGAACTTTGTGGTCAAAATATAACAAAAGTGTCAAAAACAAATGTGCTAAAATGCATGATATTAAAAATTTGGTGAAGGGCATTACTGATATGACTTCATTAAGAATTCGTAAAATTTTACATGGCGTTGGAAAATATGCTTTACAATAAGGTTGCAAAATGTAGTTCACGATTGTTCAAAAACCTTTTGGTTTTTAAGTGAATTTAAGCTATTAAGCTTTCAAATTTATTATTTTGTTTATAATATCGTATTCTTTTTGAGGAAAGAGGTATTCATACAGATATTGTATACAGAATAAAAATTTATTAAACAATATAAAAACATATTTAAATACAGAATAAAAAGTGGCTTGATTCTTCATTTCAATATAATTAATTATAAATCATTAAAACTATATATCTATACTATACATAAAATATATAAACAAGAAATATAAGCTGAACTTCAAATTTTACTAATACAAATAATTATAAAATACTATGCAATGAACTATATAATATATAATTTGGATTTATTTTACATTGGTATTTTTAACATATTTTCCCAAATAATGTGCCAAAAATATAGCTTAATACAGTAAAATCTTATTTGACTGTGTAAAAGACAATATTTTATTGCAAAATTTAAACAATAACCAAATATTATGTTAAGAATAATCACTACATGCATTCAACGGTTAAAAAATAATACATGAATGTGAAGCATTGAAATTAAAAAATTTCAACTTTATCATGATCCACTATGAAACAATTCTCAAATATAAGATATTGATTGGAATTATGTTTTAATTAAAATTCTTGGGTGAAATATTGCAAATTATTATTACGTTTTTATTATGACATAATCAGATGACTTATTAAAAATTTCTATGATGTAATTTAATTTGTAATTAGAAGAAACTGTATTGAATACTTGCTATAAAGCTACTTGATATACCTGTACGAAAATATTTAAATTCTAAAAATAAAAATTAAATGGAATTCCCACATTCACACTTTAATTCTACTACCATACATACACAATTCTGAGTTTTAAATTATTTGTTATGGTACTCTTTGTGCCAGAACATAAATATTTAGGATTCTAATTTTTTTTGCCATAAAATGTTTGTATACGTAAGTAAATGCTGAAAGTGGATCAAAACTTAATCCGTAAATACATTTCCTCTCACCATGATAAGAAAAAAAAAGAATATACTGAATAAGAAAGACGAATAGCTTAAGAAAAGCAATGAAAGTAGAAAATAAACAGAATCTACAAAAAAAAGTTTGGAGAACAGACCTATGATGGATGAAGAAAACTGTAGTTTATTTCGAATAGACTACAAACATATATTGCATTCTCTATTTCCCATTATCTCCTTTTCGCTCCTCCGTGGAGGAAGTTGGGATTCTAAGTATTATTGAATTCATCTAAGATTTAGACAAGTTGTTTTTACATAATAAAATCAAAAATTTTATTCTTGTATCAATTTATTTTTTACAAAATAATTTTTAGATACATTTGGGTTATCTAAAATTATCCTCATTTTATTATTTTTAATGAAAGATGTATTTTCATTATAGAATAGAAGAATAATCTGAAAGAGTGAATTATTTTTTGTTGAGCGAGATTAATTTAATTGAGTTGATAATATTATAAATCTTATCAGAAGCATAAAAAATAATTTGGATCAATTGCATCTTTGATTAATTTTTTAAAAATAAATCTAGCTAATTAAATAGTTAAAGTGTTTCTCGCTTCTATATAATTTAAAAAAGTTACATGTATTATTATGCATACAATGAGTTTGCTAAACTCTTCGGTATTAACCTTAAAAAGGAGATTTGTCTTTTGAAAATATAAAACAGAAAATGTTTATTCAAATATGATAAAATAATAAAGACGAATTTTTATTATTTTATCTTACCCGAATAAATATGATAATAAAAGTGTAATAATAATTTGTCATTTTTTTTGGCCCGCTGTGGCCCGGTTGGTTATAACGTCGTTTTCGTTACTTAAAGGTGGTGAGTTCGAATCCCGGTGTTCACAAAGGACGATTGGGGCACGTAAAATATATCGGGTCGCAATGTCCACCATGTTCCCTTTACAAATGAATACCTCTGGGGGTCGTTGGAACCAGGCTATGGGTCTTCACTGGTTTCAATTTCTAAAATTGGAAGATTCAGATGGTGCTGCAATCTTTAAGCCAAAAGTCGTACTTCTACCTTCGTATGACGGTACTATTCAAAAATGGAAGACGCTTTCTCTCTAACTCCATTCGCCTAGACTCGGGCGAGCATGGCGTTGCCAAGTGTCATCAGTAACAACAACACGACACATTTTTGTATAATTAAAGAAAAATACATGTACATTGTCCATGGTATGTTTTAATAGTTGCATTAGCACTAAGAATTACAAATTTTCATGCAAATCTAATATTGCCATATTTACATAAAGTTGCAAATGATACTTATAACTTAAAAATGATTCATTTTGAGGATGAATAAGAATACGTTTTTGTAAGAATTAATTGAAATATTTGCATGAAGAATTTTATATTGATTAGTAATATTTATTGTATATATATATCTTAATTCTTCTGTAAGAAATTTATAATTTATGTTGAGGACGCAATTAATATGATCCGATACATTAGATAAGGAAAACAATTTTGAACAGATAGTATAAGAAATAGCATACCTTAGATAAATTTAAATTTGCAATCATCTAAAACGGTAACAAGATTTTCTTAGTGATAAAATAAATTAATGAAGCATAGTTGCATTGAATCATGATTTATTCATTTATTCTTGTATTAAGCAAAAGAGAGAGAACGTGTGATAACATGCTTTCAAATCACGGATGTAGTTATCTGCAGCACTTACACACCATATCGCCAGTACAACAACTGAACAGTGATTTTTTGATATAGTGATTCATGCATTTTACATCTCCCATACGAGGAAATACAGTAAGTACTATACCCAGGCACTTGGGGAAGAGAAATGCAATCAGAAAACAATGCTCTCTGAACTTTTGGCACAGAAATAGTAGATGGTTGATATGTACGTTGCGTCAATCAAGTATATTTCACACATACTCTATAGGATTCAAATCTGGTAAGAGTACTAGTCTCTCTACAGAACAACCGACACGACACCTTCTATAGGAGGTGATACGACAACCTTCTGTAGGAGGTGATACCCTCCTACAGCGACAACCTTCTGTAGGATTCTCAACGACAACCTTCTGTAGGAGGTGATACCCTCCTACAGAAGGTTGTCGTTGAAGATTTTCAAATAGGAAGGATGGATGTTGTCATACATAAACAAAAATTCACTGTCCACAGTAACCCTAAGCCAAAAGACATGCTGTTCCAAAATCAAATCCGATAAATTTCACCTGTCAGGGATCCATTTCAAACAAGTGGATATGTACAATGACTTCCAAAACAATCACTCCCACATTTCTGTATTGTTGGTGTTTAATGATGTTGTCATATTAGTACTGATTACCTGGCATTCTACAAATGAGCATTCGACATGAATAGTTCTCCAAGCTAAACCTCGATTCTTTGGAAAACATAACACAATCTCACCGTGAAAGTGCCCCCGTTGTATGTTCTCTACAATATCCTAACAGCTCATCAAACCGAACATCTGACGGACTTTTCAGCACATAGACCTTACTACCACAATCACCTGTATAAAGTTTTTCTAAGAAGTGAGTAGCCGTAGATGCGACCATATCTCTACTGCGTTCCATCTGTGGAATTTTTTTTTTTTTTTAATTTTTATTCATTTTTTATTATTTTTTTTACGGTTTTTCCAAATACTGGATTGTAATGCGTTGTCACTTGTAGGTGAACTGTACTGTAATGTCTTCTAACATTTCTACCTTCTTGAATTCATTTCAACAGCCTAGAGATGACCCCTTGAGCAGTTCCTAATTTCAGAGCACCTTTCATCTGCGTTTGTCATGCAAGCGGCTGCTAATTTTAGCACGTGATTATCATCCACATACGTCCACTGTGTCATACTTATGCAG
This sequence comes from Latrodectus geometricus, assembly GCA_026290005.1. Lineage (NCBI taxonomy): Eukaryota > Metazoa > Arthropoda > Arachnida > Araneae > Theridiidae > Latrodectus > Latrodectus geometricus. Next base: position 13,652 of record JAPDSC010074023.1, on the reverse strand, counting down.
TCATACCCGGTGGCGAACACGATTCCTTCTTTTCCATAGGTTCTTATATACTCTTCTCATACGCTTTCTTCATTGTGATGCAGAGCTAGTATCCAAATAGGTAGTATCCTGGCCTTCGGTTCAACAGTTCGTAGGTTCAAATCCCACCTTGAACATGGGTGTGGATAGTTTTTGGGGTCCAATTTTAAGTCACAGGTTCTAATGTAATCAGCCTTCATGTTAAAAAAAATGACCTTTGAGAGATAAACATACCAATCATTATTGTGGCGTACGCTCGGCGTCATCAGGTACCTTCTTGTAATTTGCATATAATAATTGACTATGAGTATGATATTTCTAAAGTTGGTATTTTTGCTTTCGTGTTGGACTTTCATGTGCTTCTAGGCTATCATTAATTTACGGAAGTGCATGTATTTAATAATTTTAAGCATCATTCTCTGTATTTTAGTTCCCAAATTATATACTCAATTGATAAGTGTATATTAATAAAATTTACAAATTTCATTTGAAATTTGAAGATATTTTATTTGAACAAATAAAGTTTATTGAAGAAGAAATGTTTTATATTATTACAGTTAGTCAAATCGTCCTGTAAATGGCAAAATTTAGTTTAAATTAATCATTCTAATTGGAAAGAACTAGAATCTTATTTTTTAATCATTGTAATTGTTATTTATTTTTAAAATTATTCATTTTTTTAACATAGGAGAGCATGGATGTTTTATGTATTTCAAAGTAAGAATCAGAGACTAAAATCAACTTATTCTTCAAATTAAAATCATCAAATGGATTTTTTAGATCATACATATGTTTTAAATTAGAGATATTAGTTTAGGGAAAAAGTAATCCATTATTTTTTCGGTAGACGTCTGTAGTGATCGATACCTCGTGAGGTATCTATCAAACAATTTCAGGTTTATGCTCGTTGGAAAGATGACATTTGACCCTAAAATATCCTCTTGCAGTTTTTTGTTTGATTAATTCAGTTACGAGTACAAGGTTTTAAAAATGGAAGACAACAAACAGAAAATTCGATACATTTTCGTTTTTCTCTTGTAACGGCGAAAAAGATAGCTGGGTGGTTAAAATTGTGAAAGGCGTTTACGTCCTATATAAGACTGTAACAACCAGTTACGTACAATTTTTGTTTCGTCGATTCCGTTCAGGTATTTTTAACGTTAGAGATGCACCTCGCATGTGGATACAGCATAGTCAAAAATGTCTATAAAATATCAAAAAGGATCGAAGTTAACCGCATGTCAGCAGTCGTAACGCGCAAGACATAAAATTCTACATCAAAGCTGTTTTAAACCTTTTTACAAAGTGAATCCAAAAGAAGTTACATGAAGTTTACGTAAAAATAATGGATTTCTTTTTCCCCAAACTAATATATTTATTTATACATAGGTAGTATATCTAGCTGTTTATCTTTTAAATAAGATAAACAACTGGATGTTATTAGATGCTTAAAATTTTATCTTAATTTTTTTTTTCAATTTTTCTCAATGTTTCAGATATTTCTAGAAACTTTATTATTGTTAAAACTAACAAATTTGGGAATAGTGCATCATATATTTCAAAGTGTAAGCAAATAAATGATTTTCCTTATAATTTTACGAAAGTATACACTATTTAGGAAAATTATAAAAATAAAAAAAAAAATTAATATAGATCTACGAAGTACACAGTTATAATGTATTTCATTTTCATTAACTGTTAATTATATTCTCATGAATATTGAATAACTCTAAGGAAATTATTTTCCATGAATTTAATATTCTTTTGTTTAATTTATGTTGCAGAATTTCGTTATTTTATTTCATGTCATTAAACTGATGTAAATCGCTTTTTCTACTTTAGAATAGTTTTGTTGTATTCCAAATCAATTTATTACCAATCTGATTGATACTATTGCTACAGCTCTCTGATATAAATTTTCATCAACTATATGTTTTGTAATAGAAATTTTTTACACTATTTTATTGCTGGGAATCAAAAAGTGATATTTGCTTGTTGATGTTTTAAAACAAATGTATGTTTTATAGAAATACTATAATAAATTTGTTTATTAAAACACACATATTTTTTTCTTCTATGTATCTAACCACAACTGGAATCAAGGTATCAGTTTTGTTACATTACACCAGATGAAGAAATAACTAAATGGTAAATATTTTCTTGAAATAGTTTGTTAAAATAGAGAGTGAAATGTGCAGGATATTATTCCGCTATAATGTATACTGGTGATAATTTAAAATAGTATGGCTAATATTTTTTCATTATGCGACATGGAAAATTTTGTTTTAAATTTTTCATTACTTTAGATACCTTAGGATCTAAAAAAATTAATTTCTTTATGAATATCAATTGAATTACTACCCAAATTATGCTTAGCATTCTATGTTTCGGATTTTATGTTCATGTAAAGCATTTGAAATTATTATTTCAAAGATGAAGTGAAACATTGTCACATTCAGTCCACTATCTCCAAAAGTCACTGACTAAAAATGTATGGTTTTTCTTCAAAATAAATATCATTCATTGTATATAAATCATTTTCTTAAACATTTTAAAATGCTTAAGTAGTACACATCAGAAAAATTATTTTAATAATATTAATAACATCTTTTTTACCATACATATCTGTTGTTTAATTAAGTTTAAGACGTCATTAAAAAGGAATTTTACATTTTGTGAATTTGAAATGAGTTATTTTTAAAGTAATTTTAAAGTTTTGAACAAATTTTTTTTTAATTTCTAAAAAATTCATTTCTTATTAGCAATACATAATCTAATACATTTTGGTTTTAGAAACATTATTATGTTTTTTAAACTTTATTATTTATTAAAAACTTTATATTTTTATTAAATTATTTCCCTGAAAATAAATTAAGCTTCCAAAATGAAAGCAACTGATATGAATTTAATAAAAGTTTAAAGGAATACAAAAAACCATAATTATGGCACTTTAAGCATCTTGTTCTAAATTAATTAACAAAAAATTAAGATGCCTAAATTGAAATTTTAATTTATAAAGTACATTTAACAATAAAGTTTTACCTATGCAGGCCCTCCCTATAAACGGGTTTGTGATGGTGTGGCGTGGGCGTTGCTACTCGAATCTCCGTGACTTGGGTCACAGGTGCCCACCGGGTAACGATAAAATGAGTAGCAGTTTCCGGCCTTGTTGCAGCGAATGGGCTAATGTACTTACTTTCTCAAGGGTGTCCGCCATTAGAAATAAAAAAAAAAGTTTTACCTATGATCAATAATTAAAATACAGCTATTCTAAAAAAATACACTGTTAAATATAAGGAAATAAATGCGAACAACTAAGAAATAGGTTTTAATGTTTTAGAAGAACAGTTAAAACATTTTTTTAAAAACTTATTGTCTGCTTATTTTTGTATGTAAATACTTATATAACTTTTCTATTTAAGGAGATGATCTAGATTACATGAGGAAGTATATATGTTTTGAAATTAACTAAGTACCTTTTTCTGGTAAGAATTTTTTCTTGCCATATATTTTACGGACAAATGTTCTCTCGTTAGATAGGGAATGAAATTATAGAAGAATGTAACGGAATTAGATGGTGACATTGTTTCGTGATGGTTATCAATTATGAGCAGTTGAATCCTCGAATATTTCTGCCATTTTAAAGGCGATTGGTTTTCTTAATTTTATGTAAATTTTATGACTTTAATTTTATAAGTTTTATTTTTACTTTCATTTTACTTAATTTATATATAGATTTAAAAAAAAAATATACATTTATTTTCGTATTTTAATCTTTTAATGATGATTACAGGTTTTCTTAATAAAATATTTCTTTAAAATTGAATTTTTAGGTGCAGCTTGTCCTTTTTGGACCTTGCGCCATAACACTCAACCAACGAACCTCGAATATTTCAGTTATCTATCACAAATCTTCATTTGTAACTCATAGATCAGTTTTAATGACTGCCATCAAACAACAAAGCCAGATATGGCATTCCGCATGATTTTCAGTAGCACACCATACCGTTCAAGTTACCATCCTACTTAACACAGGTAGAACGGTGCAGAAATAAGACAAACATTAAAAATTTCAATTTTTTTCTTTAATTACATTAAAGAAATGATTAATTTTTCTGTTTATTTTCTTTAAAAGGATTAAAAATTCATAATATATATACAATTTTAATTTTTTAATTTATGTTGGAAGAATTGTTGTAGTTTCGGTTGTTTATATTAAATTTGCTTTAAAGTATCTTTTAATGACACATAAATAACATTCAAAATCTTTATTATTGACTTTCATCCCATACTTTTACATGTTTTAATAAGAAAATTGAATTGTTGCATATATTGATTAATGTGTTTTGCTCTGAATCATTTTGATAATTTGAATTGACAAATCTCTGATGAAGGATTTCCCACTCCTTAATCAAAAAATGTAACATATATAAGTTTTATTATAAAAATATAACATATATAAATAAGAAAATTTTTAAAAAAATCATTACCATAAAGATAATTTAAACTGCAAATAAATTAATAAAGGATAATAAAATTTTGAATGAAAAAATAAATTACGTTAAGTTAAACTTATGGAGAATGGGAATAGTGCCTTTATAATTAAATATATATTACATGTCCTTTGCTTTTAATTTAAGAATAAAAAAATGCTTAAAATTCCATAAAATTATAAATATAAGATAGTTTGATATGAAAGATTTGTTTAGTCTTTAAAGATTTTTTTTTATAAAAACTAAACATTAATGTTCCGTAACGCTTTCATATAAATTAAAAAATGAATTTTTTATGATCCTTTTATATCTTTATCTGTGTCATGAATTACTTATTTTCCTGATATCTATGATGTAAATGAATTCAAAACGTTTCTGTATCTATAGCATTCCGTATCCAAAATTAATGTTTTGTTTTTTATTATAGATACAGAACGGTTTCTAAATTTTATTCCATGAGAACATTCAAAATATTCTTAGAAAGAATTTCTTATGACAAATAACTAAAAATAGTTACCTTAATGAAGTAATATGTATTTTTTTAATTTAACATTATCAAGTAGCCAAATTAGAGGATATTCACTAAAATTAATAAATTAAATATTCAGTAATTCGTAATAATATTAATTTTAAGTAAAAACAATGGACTGAAATGATGATAAGTAATTTTTTATAAAAGTGAAATAATGTGATATGATTCCAAATTAATGTAATTATTTGTATTCATCAGAAAAGTATTAATTATATTGTTTTATACAAGAAAATATTTTTTTTTGAATTTAAAATTCTTCATTTTTGATTTCTTAGAATTTTTAAGCGTTTGTAATTTCACCTTAACAATCAATAAAACACTAACAGAAACTTTTTGAACAAATGAAAACTTGACACTGTTGAAGCCAATGAGTATTCACAGATAAACATTTAAACTTATTAAGGAAATCATTTACTAAAGAATACACTCCTCAACTTATATTGTAAATAAAAACTAATTAATTTCTAATAGTCACTTTAAAAACTTGTTAATTTTTCATCTCACTTAATTTGGAATGTGGTGGAATAACACTTGGTACAATTTTACTTACTTAGAGTTACATTATGTTTTGACTAAATTTCAATTATTTTCAAATGCTTTCATTATAAATTTTCAAAAATATTCCATAAATTTACTTATAGATTGTTTGTGTTTATAAATTGATGCCTTGTATTTTTGGAATCAAGATACCGTTTCTCGTATGTTAGAATAATAAATTTATTACTTACAAATGTTAAGCTCAAAATTTACAGTGTTCCAGTAATAAACATACACTAATTATTTATCTATTTAGACGAAATATTTGAGGAAAATACTTACATTTTATTTCGGATTAAGTAAAAAGGAAATTAACATTTATCAGTCCCAATTTATATCTCAAATTTGATGTATGTACCTAAAATACCATTTCCGCATTTTGTAATAATGAAATTTCTTATAAATTTCAAATAGCTATACTTGAAATGGTTTTTGTCAATCATTAGAATATTTATTTCTTTTATGAAATGCTTAGGATATTTAAATTTTCACAGAATCTTCTTTAAAATTGTGACAGATATCTTGGTTTTTAATTTTTAATACATATAATATGAATTAATGTTTTTAATATTAAAAAAAAACTTTCAACAGTCACACTGAAATGTTTATTAAAATCCTTTAATTTGCTAAAAATTCCAATTAACTTTATTTCTGTTACAAACACTAAGAAAAAGAATAAAAAAAAATAGTTTTTTGATGTTTTTTCACATGCATCAATAATCTTTTTCAAAACTTCCGCTTTTTTTGTAAATATTTTGAAAAATGTTTAGTTTCAAAATCTGGTTTTCTTATATTGTTTAATGATATTTAAACGTATTTGTATTAAGAAATAAAGAAATTCAAAAATATTACTAGTTAACATTTCAATCTTTCTTTCCTAATTTTATTAGTTAATGACTTTCTTTTTTAATTATTTTCAGGAAGTTTACAATTATTTAAACCTCTTTATAACATACACGTAATTATTTTTTGATTAATTTACAATTTTATAATTCAGAAAGCATATATTTTATAAAATTCAATCCAGATTGCTCACAAATATCAAACTATTCATTCCTGAAATAAAATAAAATAAATATATTCCTCCTAGTTAGTCTGCAAACTCTGAATAAATTTTAAAATAAAATTAAACTTTAGTTAAATTTTAAAAAACTAAATTTTAATTTTTATTTTACAATTTTGATTTTATTTTTTTAATATATATATATACAATATATTACAGATTTATTTTTTCATACATCTATATTTTAATGTATATTTTATTCAACAGAAAATAAGAAAGTGGAAAATCTTACACGACGTTTTGCTGATTTAATTCTTAGAATTTCAACAAAAAAAATATCTTTCTTAAGCAATGTAAATTCTAAAAAATTAAATGCAGAGTTATGATTTATGTATATTATTATATCTTTTAACACCTTAGAAAATATATACGCTTTTTTTCTAATAAAAAATTGCACAAGAGTCTCCTTAGCAAGCTAGAAAGAGTGACCCATGGATTTGCCAAAATGGAGGCTGCAATTTTCTGCCAACATACTCTAGAGGACTTAAAAAGAAGTTGGACGGAAAGCTGGGCGGACCGCGCAGCTAACACACTCTAAGTACCATGTTCGTTTAATATTAGATGTCCGCAAGTGCTTTTGGCATTTATCAGAAAACTAATGTACTTATCCTTCTCAATCCCCAGGAGTATTTCTTAACCCCCGTGGTGTTGTAAAATTTATCTCTCACGAGAGGAAGGTAATCCTCTCTTTCTACATTTTTTCTTCATCATCTGATTTTCCTTCGCATTTTTCACTCGGTTTATTTCTCCCTGCTTTTGGCAATTGAAAGATGGAGTTCACTTTCTTTTTTACTCGCATCCGGTGGTATAAGCTCTATTTCAATGTGATAATTCACTTCATAATAATGGATACTGTATAACTTTTTTATATTTTTGGTATTCTTTTAATAATTTTGTTTCATAGTTCACTTCATAATAATGGATGCTGTATATCTTTTTTATATTTTTGGTATTCTTTTAATAATTTTGTCTCATAGTTCACTTCATAATAATGGATGCTGTATACCTTTTTTATATTTTTGGTATTCTTTTAATAATTTTGTTTCATAGTTTCAGAATTTAAATGGGTTATAATTGTTTGTTTCTCTTAAGAAACATGAATAATTCATTTAAAATAATAAGTTCAAAATATATGAATAATTTTTCTTGGGCAATTTTTAATGTTTCAGCTCTAATAACTTTCATTTCAACAACAATAAATCTCGCACATATATTTTTAATTATTCTATAAATAAACACTTATAAATAAAAGATTTTAATTTTTCTATAATTTTAATAAAATTATAAAAATATTTTAATACACATTGTAAAGTCAATGAAAATATTGGAGAGCAGCCTATGAGCACTTTTATATTAACCTATAGTGTTAATTTTTAAAAAACTTCTTATAAAGAAGATAACTTGTTTCAGCAAGTATAAATTATCTTGTTAAACTATATTGCTACTAATAGGGAATTGTTTCAAAAGATTTCATTCAGGTATTTTATAGTTAATTCTAGTATATGAATTATTCTCAAAGTTTGACTGAAAAAGACTTTACGTTATGATTACTGAAGATGATTTTTTTATTGTTTTTAGACTGATTACCATTACTAATAAGGACAAGATTATTCTGTTCGAAGCATTAATGTTTTCTAATATATAAAGCTAAAGTGAAACATTGCATTATTTCCTTAAAGAAAATTTTAGGAAAATGATAATATAATATTATCATTTTCTTAACAATAAAACAGTCCTCTAAATAACAATAAAATTCATAGCATAGAAAACTGATACCTTACAGAACATAAAATATTTAATAATTTAAATATCATCAGACTGAATAAAAAGAAATTGCATTTATCAGACAGCTTTGCATTTATCTGATGTATGTAATCATCAGTTGGAAATAATATTGCTGTAGAATGTATCGATTCCTGTATGTATAAAGAAATAACTTGTTTTGATGTTTACTGGATGAAACACTTTATTCACATTTGACTCAAATAACTGACAGTTAAATTGGAAGCAATAATTTGCCTTTAATAAAAGGAATACTCATGTCTTGAAACGTAAAAATGGAATATACTTATACAAATAAATAATCTGCAACTTTTTTAATTTTAGCATTTCTCATTCCATAAAAAGTCTGGTTTTGAATAAAATAATTAAGCTTATATGACCATGAAATAAGATATGCTAAAATTTGCATTAGTTGAAATTTAAAAATCTCATAATATATATTTGTATTTGTAAATTTTAAATATTTTCGATTTCCAAAATTTTTATTGAGAAAATAAGAACTGTATGAAATAAGTTATTTCGAAATTATTAATGAGCTAAGAAACACAATGAGACAAGGATCATAAATAATCTATATATTAAGAAATAATACAATAAATCAATAGTTTATTATTTTAAACAGGTATCACCAAATTATGTAGATTGATTTATCGTCTTCTATATTAGATACATAAAAAAACATATTAACAGGAGAATTATACAAAATCTCTACATAGAAACACAAGAAAATAAGAAATCATATCAGAAAATACTACTTTATAAGTAGTATACTACTTTGTACTTTATAACTAGTATTTTCTTCTATGATTTTACATTTTATAAGGACAATACCATTACTGAAGTGTCTGATCATATGTTCTTTTCTTGAATGTTTACATAGCTTATAATATATACACTGAAATGCTCTACAACACTTAATTTCAATACTTCTAAATATTGTTTTTTTTTTGTTTTTTGATTTTTGTTATTTTCTTTTTAACAAAATCTATCATATTTTCCTTTTTCCCCAGAAATTTTAAATATACTAAAGGAAACTTACATTAAACCTCAAGCTTGGACATGAACTATTTTGAAAAAAATGACTTCTACAAAATTTAGGCACACAACAAACTTTTCTCGGTCTTAAAAAAGGTAGCTTTATAATAAATGCTTAATAAAATACTAGATTTTTCAATCTGTTAAAATTAATTTATTTTCTGTTCTCCAGAACTATCTTTTGTTTTAAAAGCCTACATGTTTTATTAAAAGAAAATGTCTTAGATTCAAGTAATTTATTGCATTTATTGTTAATTCGAAAAATGTTAAAAATGTGTATTAAAACCCCACTACAGTTATAAATATGTGTGTATTGCATACATAGAAATACCTCAAATTAAATTCTAAAACAGATTCATAGTTAATATAATTCATATGAAAATATATTTAAAAGAGAATTTAAAGTATCTGAAATTTTATCAATACTAAGTTGAAATCCTTAATATGTTAAAAAAAATAAATAAATAAATAAAAAAAATGATAAACGATTTTTTATTTCGAAATGGTATATTTTTGAGTTACATAATAAATGAGTTTTAGTAAGCAAGTTGAATATTTAAGAATCAATAATTCAGGGAGTCAAGCGTAACTATAAGCAGTTTTAAAAATTTAGATGTTTATAACTAACTGGGAAATACGATGCTGAATCCTAAATTTTTTGCTGTTTTGAATTATTCAGTTGTTGTAAGAATTCTAATGGTCATGAAACAAATATTTTTTGACATAGATCTGCACTGCAAGCACAAACTATGTACAATGCACTTCAAAAAGAAGATTCTTTCATTTGCAATATTCCAATAACGATACTAAGAAGTACATTTTTATTGTTCCTTATATCCTTGCAATTTCAAATGTTGGAGTTTTAAATTTGCAAAGTTACTAAATTAATGATAACCTTTCCAACAAACCAATATACAACAATTTATGTCAAAAAATATATGCATAGACTAATTATATTGTAAATTTTTAATATGATTGCAGATGCTTCAGAGCTCTTCATTAATTCTATGTGCACTATTCATTTCATATTTAATTATTTGTGGTTCATCAAATTGTTTGAGTTTATTTTGAAATAAAGTTTTGCGTGTTTTCGGCATTCGTTAATTCGAAATTTCATAAATTTACCACTATTTATATCTTACATAGCCAAGTAAAATTAATATAAAACACTTTGAAAATTCTGTAAGAAGCATTTTTATGTTGAAATCTCAAATTAATCTTGTACATTGAAAAGGATACTAAAGCTGATTACATCAAAAACTCTGTTAGAAAAATAATTTGTCTTTTACAAAATAGGCTTTCTTTGAATTATATTTAGAACATTGTGCTATTTTCACAGGTGAGAATATTCAGAGAGTATGGTATGCAATCAGAGAAATGTGTCCCAAGTGTAACAGTGTGAAGATATTCCTTTTAAGACAGGTGTCAATACATGATGTTTCAATCTATTTTATAAATATTTTGATAAAATTCAATTCATATTGAGAAAATCTTACGTTATGAACCTCTCCAAATATTTTTTTTTTAAAAATACGTAATTTTCTATATTTACATGTTTATTAACAAAAAAGTGTAGGGCATATTGCCAAATAAAAGTATCAATAAAATTTCGGAAAACTGTAGATTAAATATTTAATACTACAATTTTATTATAAAAACAGGAATTTTAAGTATTTTAATATCTACATATTATTGCTTTTGCATTTAATTTTTAAAGAAAGATTAATAGATTAATAAAGATTAACACATATTTTAAGTAATCTAAAATAGTTAAGAGATCGTATACTTGTCATATTAATACAAAATATATTCAAAATTTCTTATTAATTACCCTAAAAATATCATTATTCTATATTCAAAATATCTATTGCTACTGTAAAATAATATATAATGATATATGTTTAGAAAGATAACAATTGTTAAATATCAATTTTTCTGAAAAATAATGCTGTTTTTTCCGAGTCAAGAAACAATCTTTTACGATATGACAAGAGAGTATATGTAATGGGATAAAATATAATATCGTTAAAGTATTCCAAATTCTTGTTATATCTCATGTGAAAAAAAACCCTCCAACAGGAGAAATACCAATAAGCTTGCATCTACAGCAAATACATCAAATCAACCATGCGTATGTAACTCTGAGTCCGTTTCTACATTCACCATTTCTCTGTCCATGTTACTAAGCCTTAGGTTGGAATTGGCATTTGCTTGTTATTCCTGTTAAAGTAGTTCCCCTATATTTCTTTATTGTTTTCATCTTAACATGATAAGTAAAATTTATATTATTTTAATAAAAAAATTCTGAAACATGCAATAAATCTTGAATATTGTTATTTCATTAAAGTATAGTAAATGTTAAGGGCTTAATAATATAAATGTATGTCTTGAACAAATTTCAACTTTTTTAAAGACACTTGATCTCAACAGTTATTAAAAAGTTATATCAATTGTTTTTGCTTCTGGTTTTAGTATAGCAAAATATTTGCTGTTGTTAGTGCTTAACAAAAATTAACAACTCTCTGGCAAACAAGATATCTTGTTTACTCACGCCTTCTTTGTTCTATAAAATGAACACAGTTAGTTAAATTTTATTTTTATTTTTTTAGATAAGTACTTTAATTTGTCAAATATTTTTATTATCGCCCATGATCTTAACTCAAAAATTAATGAAAACAATATTTCATTTAATATGTACAAATGATATAATCAAATTTCCCAAACATAGAACACAACCTCAAGCACCTTTTTAACTGTCCAGCTATAATAGTGCAATTGCAGCAATTAAGTATGGGTAATGGGAATAAAAAATAAAAAAAAAACAACCACTGGGCAGATTTCAGAATTATCTTCACATCGCAGATGCTGTACATTAGAATTTTGGTCTTTTTTAATTTTTTTTCTATCCATGACACGAAACCAACCAAACAAATAATATAATGAATGATAAAATTTAATACAAATACACATATTTACAGACACAGGGTAGCAAATGAGCCCCATACTATACATAAATTACCTAAAATTATTGTAAACATATTATTTAGTATAAATTTTGATTGTAAATTTTTATCTAAATAAATAAAATTGTATTAATTGCTGAAATTTCTTCTAACAAATTCTAGGTTAACATTGTTAAATACGATGTCATTGTTAAACATGATTGTCATAAATTTCCTTCAGCATGTTCTCAAGCTCGTTGAAACTGTATATCACACTATCTCAGGCTTCTCTAAAACAAAAAATTCTCACATGTCTCTTTAAGTCTAAAAATTCTCCCAGATCTTCCTAAGCGGATCCCCATAACTCCAACTCTCCTTCAAGAAATAGAAATCACTTCTCTTTACTTCAAACATGAAATACACTCCTGAAAATTTTAGTATCAAAACTCTAGCTAACCATCACAATCCAAGATTACTTGCAATCACGTTAGCATAGCTCATCGTCTGGCAACAGTGCAAAAAATTAACTTAACAATTCAGACACTATTGCATCAAACATATTAAAAGTTCCAGTAAACAGGTTATAAATATCAACCGATATTTCCAATTGATGCAAAAATATTTAATTTGCAAGTTATTTTAGTAGTCATACAGGCTGGAAGATTATTTTATTGATGCTTCCACGTAGGGATCTAATATGTTGCTAATGTTAATTGTACGAATAATTTGTCAATAAGTGGAAAAATGTATTCTATGAAACTGTTTTTTGAACAGAATCCATGATACTACTTATTGCAGTGATAAAATCTGAGTTATAACAAAACGCTTGTCATAATCAATGATTTTCATTCTCAGATTTCTGTCTTTTAGAAAATCACTGATTATTATCAGGCAGCGTTTATCACAAATGTGGCAGCCTATTAAAATGTATCAATCAATACAGTAAGTTTAGGTCCCTTAACATTCAGGGATTGCAGATAATAAAATAATGGACTCTTTGGCCGAAGGAGTAGAAACTTTGCATCAATACACTCTGTGATCCAGTCTTCCTTATGATCTGAAGAAAACTGTTATTTAAGGCAGTGATTCTCAACCTGTGAGGCGCGCCCCCCTAGGGGGGCGCTAACACACAAATGGGGGGGCGCGAGCATATCCAAGAGAAAATGTTATTTTAAAAAAATTGATTAAGTGACTGAAAGGAAAACACACACACACACACACACACACACACACACACACACACACACACA
>JAPDSC010074018.1:0-13179 GCA_026290005.1 Latrodectus geometricus | reverse complement strand
TATGTAATATTAGGTTTGGGAAAAATTATCCAATATTTTTTCGGTAGACGTCTGTAGTGATCGCTATCTCGTGAGGTATCTATCAAACAACTTCAAATTTATGCTCATTGGAAAGGTGACATTTGACACTAAAATATTCTCTTGTAGTTTTTTGTTTGATTAATTCAGTTATGAGTAAGAGGTTTTAAAAATGGAAGACAACAAACAGAAAATTCGATACATTTTAGTTTTTCTTTTATAATGGCGAAAATGCTAACCAGGTGGCTAAAATTGTGAAAGGTGTTTATCGTCCTATATATGACTGTAACAACCAGTTACGCACAATTTTGGTTTCGTCGATTCCGTTTGGATATTTGGATGCTAAAGATGCACCTCGCATGGATACAAAATCGTCGAGAATGTCTATAAAATATCAAAAATTATCAAACTTGACTGCATATCAGCAGTCGTAGCTTTGCACAAGACCTAAAAATCTACATGAAAACTGTTTTAAACCTTTTTACAACGTGAATCTGAAAGTAGTTACAAAAAGTTCACGTAAAAATAATGGATTTCTTTTTCCCCAAACTAATATATTTTGACATTCTAACACATCAAAAGAATTAATTACGATTCTTTGAGAAGGATCTCAAAATATTTCTACTTCATCATCAAAATGCATCTTCTTATTTACAGCAAGATTGGAAATTAAGTCTGCAATAAAAAATTATAAAAAGAGAGATACATTTTTCTTAACTGACTAATCTATAACTATTTTTAACTCAAAAAAAGACTCAAATTGTCTTCATTTTGAGCATGATGCTAATGAGCTATTAATACAGCTTTTTCAAACCTAAGAGAGAAATAAATGGCTTGTATATTTAATTTTTAGAAAATGTATTTATAGCAGATACTGATCCTAAGGAGGCCAGTCTGAACTCTTCACAAGTACCATAAATAGTTAAAAAACTAAGGTGTTTCTGAAACATCTTAAGATGATTTTCGTATTACTATGAATAAGCATAAGAATATCATCGAGTGAACATCTATTAGCTATTTCACACTATTTTCTACTCTACTAAAAATGCTAAATTTTATATATACTTTAAACTAATATTTTATAAAGAAATTATATATATACATGAATGTATGTATATATATTGTATCCTATATATATAAATGTATAGGATAAGAGTTACTCATATTCAGTGCAGAATGTGCTATGGCAACTTATCAAATGCTTAAGTGTTTTGTAAGCTGTTGTTTGGGATAAAAATGTTTACAAAATATTTCACACCAAACAATTTTCCAAAGAAAACAAAACAATAATGCATAGTTAATTTTCTTTCTACAAATCTTTTCTACAATTTTCAGTTTTCAGCTATAATCTAAATCAAATACATTCAAACGTTTTCATATGGACGAATACAAAGGATTATTAAAACAGTTTGATAAATATTATTGTTTCAGTTATTATTGAAGTTTTATTGAATTCAAATTAAATTGAAGTTTTATTTAATTCTCTGTATCAAGTTTATGTTTCGTTTTATTTTCATGACGATGCAGATTCTACGTTTTTAGCCATATTAAAACAATTTCACCGATTATAAAACAAATTAGATATTAAAATATCTAATATTATTTTACACTAGTTTTCAAAAGAATAATATTATAATAAAGATATTAATTTTCGGAAGCCGTTACGAATTTAAAAGGCTGTGATTCTCACCAGAAATTGAGTACTGTTTAACACAACTACCAATTTTGATTCATTTGAGAAATATTTCGAGAAAATAATCATATAAAAAGCCAGTATCGTACACGTCTACAGGTATTGAAGGTAACACAGATTAACTCACATTTAAATCTTGGGAGTGATTTGTTTTCAAGACACACGTGTTTCTATATGTAGCAGAAGACAAATGGAAGGTTTTGGGTAGAGAGAGTCAAAAGTTCTTAAGTATCAAAGAAATTATAGAATTACAATAAATTTTTTTAATTCTTTGGTCAACATTATTCTGTAATTTCATCATACCAACCAAACACTTGCCTGAAGTACCAGGTTGTCCAGTAGTCATGATCACCATGAAAATTAATTTGCTATTGATATATTATTGCTGAAAATAAATAAAATTTAAATGTGACTTCTTCTCATGTCACAGTTTTTGTTGTTCCTGTATTCTGCATAGACTTCACGAGTCTTTGTTCTCCGTCAGTCAATCGATTAAAAGGATACGATTGAAAAGGTTTTCTGAAAAATATCAGTTTGATCTGTTCTGTTAAAAATTATGTTTACGTAAAAAGTTGAGTTTTGCCCTGCAATCCGATTAGAATCCGAAGAGTGTTAAATACATCTACTCCGTTCCAAAATATAATCGAATACCACTCATTACGAATATAAGCATCTAGTTCGGAACAGAAATTACATTACAATAATACGTAGACCAGCACATCTTGATAAAATTCAGTGAGATTATATGATATTGCAATGAAGATTGAGACATTATTTTATGTAACACCCATTAATCTTGCTTTTATTTTAATAAAAAAAATTACACGTCACATAGACATCATTGTACTATTACATTGAATAATTTGACGACTAACTGCAAAAAGAGGACATAATGCGTAGAGAATAACACTGTATTCTCCAAATTTCAGTCACACTGAACTTTTTGGGAAGGTCTAGCCAAGCCACTATTATAAGCAACACCACGCAGTCATTATTAGACTTCTCTGTGATTGAGGGCTTCATAAAATACATGGTCAAATATTATAAACTTTATGTTAAGATGAGGAATGATCAAATGTCGTATTAACATTATTTTTTATTTTGACTTAGGGATTTTTTTATTTGTAAATACATAATGACTTAAGTAATAATATGAAATCTGGTATAAGTTACATCATTCATGAAAATTTAGTATTGATTTAATCTCAATAGTCTCAGTTTTGCCGCATGAATAGCCTATTTGTTATTTTCTTTCGAATATCATGCTATTCAATGTATTTATTACTCGTTGATGTTTCCGAATTTTACAGTTACACACTTAATCTTAAAATTGTTGGTACATCATTTAATTAACACCAATTTAAAATTAAGTGTTTTTTACTTATGTTTCATTTTACATCTGCCATTCAATATTGTATAAATGTTATACTTTCAAAATTTATATAATTACATTATAAATTAATAAAAATGTAAAATGGAACTGGCTTTTCCAAAAATTTCTATTTTTAAAACGTGTAATTTTCGAAGAAACTATTATCGATACATTTATATTTAATCTGCTTTATAAATACAAAAAGCATGTTTAACTAATATTGTCTAAAATTTTATTAATATGAATTTTATGGGGGAAAAAACTTTTAAAATAATTACTATGAATGACTAATAGCTTATTTTAATTTAATTAAATAATTTCATATTGTTTATAATTATTCTTATAATTAATGTTAAATTATTAAAAAAATTATAAAGACTTAAATGTGGAATTTTTCGTAATGTAATACACTCTTTAATTTTGTTTCATAATAGGTATCTATTGTGAAGATTCTGTATAATGTTGGTGAACCTCAACCTCCTCAGGTAAAAAGTTTATTAAAAATGTTTCCAAATTCAGATAAAAAAATTATAAAAATGTTTTTTTGCGATGAAATCAATATATTTCATCTAAACAATAATAATGATTATTAACATCAATCATTTTGTGTATTATAAGGAAAATAATGTGTGAAGAACTATATAAAGATTAAGCAACTGTTTTTTGACAAATTTTTATATCCTAAAATAGTTTTTGCTTTTATTTCAGTCCATCACATTCTTTGAAATGTTCAAGTAAATTATATCAATGTACCTTTTATGACATGTATAACTTTATAACATATGTACCTTTTTTAAATTTTTCAATAATTTCTGTAAAAAGCAAACATTCAATTTGATTTATTCTTTTAAACATGCATATTAATTTTCTTATTTTATACTATTTCTTAATTTGTATGTATATAAGTAGACAGAGGATTCATATTTTGTTCTTTCAAACAAATTTTGATAGTTATTTTGATAGTTATTTCAATTATATTAAAATTTTAACTCTTATAAAAATGGATAATTTTATTTTCATACACTTAAAACCGTATCTAGAGAAATTATTACTGCGTGTATAGTGTTATTGCTATAGAAAAAGGTACGCCTTAAAAAAATAATGTACCTTTAATATGATTTTCAACAGATACTGCAGAAATCTAGATAACTAATCAAATTATTATAGAATTATCTCCTTTAGGAATTTAATCTAGATTAATCGTTTATGAATATGACATCATACAAAGAATTAATGTGTATTCTAGGTACAATATTTTTTGGGAATAATGATGTAAGCTCTCATTATAGCATCATATCACTTTTTATATGTATATTCTTGCCACATTTATTCTTGTGGATCTATTTTAAACGATTGTTTAAATAAATCAAACAGTTATGTTAAGAATACTTTTTTTTTGTCGCAAGATTTATTGTATAGGCAATTCAATAATCAAAGATAAATAAATAAAGGTAGATTTCAATGAACTTTGAAATTTATGAATTAATTTGTTGGATAAGTAGCACATAAATCAAGTGTCTGGTTAAGTTGAATTTTTATGGTTATTAAGTTATTGTGTCTGTAGACTTTCATATTATTATTGATATGATTTATATTATTTTGGTTATATAACCCTATAAATTTTAGTCTTTCATTTTGTTGTCACGATCTGGCAATAAGATGGACAATACACATCACAATTATTTTCAACATCCCATAAGAATTTTCACTTAAATTGGTCTTTTGTCTACTTTTGTGCTTGACATAAATATTTTTCTTTGCAAATTGTTCAGAATCAACAGCGGTGACACAACAAAACGAGAAACTATTTAATTACGGTAGACAAGTACACAAAATTTCAAAATCTATTACTTTTAATAGTTGAGACTCAATGTGTCCTAAGCTATATGATCAAGCTTTTCCAAATGGAAGTTTCCCACTTCGATCATATCCACTGTTAAACAATGGAAGATAACTGTTGATTTCTTAACATGCACAGCTATCGTGGGTATCTGTAAGTTTCCCCCTTTTCTATACATAAACATGAATTTCTATTAAAGAAAAGCCCTTTCGGATTTAGATTTCCAGTGGATGTGCAAGTGTTCTGCAAGATTTTAAAGTTTTACATTATCCAAATTTTTAAATATTAATAAACATGAAACCTTATACAATTAAAAATATCGGACTATATCTGCATAAATTATAAGAGGTAGCTAAGAAAAGAATACCTTATCAAATAAAAATAACAGAAGCCTTCATTCGTTGCAAATTTACTTCATGTTTGCACGAAAGCTTCTACTCGCATTATCGTTGTTTTGATCACCTCTGTATTTATCAATTGAAACCAATGGAATTCGAATGGAACAGATTGAATCATGAGCAGTCACCTGAATCCGACCAGTTTAATAGTCTTCTTCAGTTTTAGAATAGATTAGAATCAATTTAGAGTAGATAATCATCCTATAAGAAAACAATGTCACCAAAAATATGAAATAAGAATGAAAACTAAGAATTCAGGATTTCTTATTATACAGGAAGTAACAAGGGACAAAGATGATGTGATACAGACTGAATGTGGTTTACACGTTCATCCACAGTTTTTTAGATCAGATAAAAGATTATAAAAGAAATTTATTCACTGTGACGTAGAAGACAGTGTTCACACCATCAAAACAATGATTTCATAAAATAGCATACTGAAAAAGAATATTATAATTGGGATTGTGATATAATAAAAATTTCAGCTCTGATAGAAAAAACTGCATTATTTAAATAATAGTCATACCATCATATATAAAACAAGCCTTAACTTGTTTCGCAATACCAATAAAAGGAGATATTTAGGTTATCAAGATATTATAAATTGAACTACAACAATCGTAGTTGCCAACACTGATATTTAAGGGTAACATTCTGTAAAGTCATTAAATTTATTAAATATCTATTAAAGGGATTCAGATTTCAAATTAAAAATTCTCGACTCTATCATTTATTTGTTTTTATAATGCACATTGAAAAATTAAGTAATGAATACTCAATAATATAAAAATCAAGTTCTGTTATATCTTTAAAATTCCATCCATCTAATGAAATAATTATATTATTTGGATAATCAAAATTATTGAACACATCAGTTTGGAAATTCTAAATGCGGATTGATTTTTAATTATTATGGAAGTTTATATTTTCTAAATTTTTTATTTATCAAAATCTGAATAATCATCTACTTATCAAAATCTTTGGATATCAAAATGTATTTCTATGTTTTTGTACAGTTCTAAGGATATTTTTCAAGATCATTTCTTTTTCTTATTTAATATTTATATGTAATATACATATTAGTTCCACGCCAATGTTACTATGCTTTTAAATAACATTTTTCTATAAAAAATTATACAAGAAATGTGACTTGCATTCCAGATTTAGGCCAAACAATATCAAAAAGTTACAATTTTGTATGAGATTTGAAGAGTTTTATAACCCTTTCACCTGCTATTTACCTGTTGTTTTTGTACTATTAGTAATAAGCTGCTACTTCCATTATTAATTTATAAAATTAACTACACTTTTTAAGTTAAAATGTTAAAATACATATTCCCTGATTTCAAGCATGTTAATTTATATTTCGTTTTAATATACCTTTTGCATTGTTTAATAAATTAAATTAATTGCTGCTTTGAAAAAAATCCAAACAGTGCAGTAAAAGTTTCTTATTTATTGATGGTTTATTTTTATTGAGTTAATAGTACTGGTTCGAAACAGTTCCACTACATTTCATAATTTAAAAACCAATTCCTTTAAAATTACCTAGTTACATTTTCTTAAATTCTAATAAATATAGCCTCATCATTTTAATGCATAAGCACTGTTGTTCTTTGTAATTTTTCAAATTGTGCGTACATGGGTTGTACTTTGTTTGAATCTTCCAGCACTTACTTTAAAAAATAATGAAAATATTAAATAAGCTAATAAAGCAATATACAAGATGCTCATTTTTTAGGTATTTCCAGAGGATTCTGATTCCAAGTGGCAAGTATTTCTTTTATCGAAAGGAGCTTTCTCTCTTCATCCAGAAGGGAACTATAATGTTCTGCTAAAAGAAAATTTCTTGCATGTCATTGAGGTAATTTTTATCAATTCGATAATGATGAGTCAGAATTTTTTTTCAAATATCACTTAATCTTAAAATGAATTCTTCTTTTATATAAATATAGAATTTAATTTCTGAGAATTAACTGGATATTTAATCACTGTAATTACAAAAAAATATTGTCAGTATGAAGATTCCATTAATTTTTTTATTTTTGTAAGGGTAAGTTTATAATTAATATGTAATATAATCATAATTAATTATATAAATTAAGCAATTAACATTATACTTAACTCTTTATCTACATAGAAATTTTGAATACAATTTGATAAATGTACAAATTGAGCCTGTTTCTTGATTGAGCATACTTGAAAAAAAAAAAAAAAAAAAAAAAAAAAACGGATATCATTAGACTTTCTTAGTATAACCTTTTATTTTTAGCGCGTGGCCGCGATGGTCTGGTTAGTTTGCTTAGGATGTCGTTCTAGCTATTAAAAGGTTGTGAGTTGAAATCCCAACGTTAACGAAAGTACTTTATATTGACTAATGATTGCTGACACGTCAAAAATATGTTGTGGTTACAATCTCCTCCATGTGAAATGATACCGCTGGAGTGGCAGTCCAAATCTAGGCTGTTTTGCTTGATCCCCGCATCTAAATTAGGAAGCCCAACCCATTTTCGCTGCACGATGGCATACCCACACTTTTTATATAATGGTGTTATCACTTCCGTCAATTGTGCTAAAATAACGGGACATAATGGTGTCATATCTTCTTGTTTAGGCATTTTAAATAAATGAATATTTTTTATGCTTTCATTTTTATGAACTAGATTAATGCAACATGTACAGTGATTTCAGATAGGCTAAATTGAACTTGAAGTTATTAATTTATCTAAAGAGTTAATAAATAAGATAACTTTAAATTTGAATCACATTTGTTATACAATTATAAAATGAATGTATTTCATACATCTTTTCCATATATTAGTAACATTTATAATATAAACTATTGTTCTGAAGCAAAATTTAAAATATCACTTTCTACAAGCATAATTTTACTCAATAAAGTTTAATGCTTTCTAAATTGCTTTTAATAAGTTATTTTGATTAATATATGAATATATATTATAATCAAAAAATTATTAACATGTAAAATGGTATTTAAATCAATTAGATTTTAATTTATGTTAATAAATGTTATGTTTGTATAGGCAAATAATGTTCTACTTTCACTACCTTTAAAGTATGCTGAGATCCATATAGAGAAGGAAGATACTCTGGTACTGGACAATAAGGTACCTAAATATTCATTGTTTCATTAATATTTATTGTTATGATTAATATTTTTCTCTTAGCTTTTCATTGATGATTTCATAAATAATGTTATATTTAATTTTAAAATTTAAATTGAATAACTATTACATTTTTCATTTATTATTATAACTATTATATTTTGCATGTTACTTAAATTATTTGTAAAATATATTTACAACTAAATTTTACAAATAGTTTCTTTAAAATTATATTTATCTGGTTTTTAAATAACTAAATATTTTGCAATTTTATTTTTTACATCGCTAGATGTTTCTTTTTTCGTAACATACATTAAAGTTTGTAATATTTCTTGTCTTTTAAAAATAAAACTTTATTTTACTTTTAATTATGTTTTATTTTTTTATAAAACTTGATATTATATCATGTAGTCATGCAATTTGACAAAATAGGAGTGATAATAAAGTCTAACATTCTAATGTGATATTTATAGAACTTAACTATTACAATAGATGTAAATGAGGGCGGATTGTAAAAAATTGTGCATGTTTGTGAATCCATTTTTTATAATTCTTAGTCATTTTGTATTTTTGCAGACATAATACATCTATGTAAATGCTTTAGACTGTAACATTTTGTCAATTCTTTACACAGTTGTTATATATTAAAAACACACTTGTTATTTTTCTTATATAGAAACTATTTTATGGGACAAGGTTAGTGGAATATATCTCAAACAAAAATATTTATTGTTAAACTATTGACACGGTCTGAGATCACACTTGTCAAATTTTTCTTTATAAAAAATATTATCATGGTATACTAGGCGATAAAGTTCTTTTACATTCGTTGTTGTTTTTACGCTTTACTAATTTCGTATTTATTATTGATTTTGCGTTTCATGTAAAAAAAAAGTTTATTTTTATTATTCACATCTTAAAAAATTATTGATAAATGTTTTTGTTTCATCAAATGCTTCTTAAAAGAAATAAATTTGTCCAAAATTTTCTTTTAAAAACTGAAAAACTTCCTTCTTAAGATAAGGATTTTACTTAATCAATCTTTCCTTATTAATATTAATCCTGTCACTCTTAATGATGAAAGTTGTTTCAGAAACTTATTTTGAGTAAGGACTCATCAGTTTCAATGAATCATGAATTATTCATTATTTATTTAGTGTATAAATTCTAATGGTAAAAATCATAAAGAATTTTTTTTCTTTATGAGTATATTGTCTTACAATGGATTTATTATTTCTTAGATTTTAATTATACATTCAGTGCTTTTCAGTAATAAAAAAGTATTTTATTGGAATATATAAAAAAAATTATCATTATTTCCTATTTGAGTGATATTGTTTCATAAATATTTCAGATGGGCAGGTTTTTGCATATGAAATGTGATAACAAAGAAGAGTTTATGCAAATGAAAGCTGAATTGGAGCTATGTTCCTTAAAGTGTTGGCAAGAGGAATGCATAAATTTAGTGCATTATCCTTTAAAATGTCACAAAGTAATTTATTTATTTTGCTTTTTTCTCATCAAAATTTAATGATATTATTTTAGAATAATTCACATAATGTATTTCTTGAGATTTATTTATTCACAGCAAAGACTATTATTGTGGAACTTATCACCAAATCTGACAAATAATTCATTAAAACTATGAAAGGAATTATTTGAAATTAAAGAGGAATTAACTATTTTTTTAAAGCACTAGTTTCTGATTAAGAAAATTAGTTTCGGCATAATTTCTAAACTATTTCTTACAGTTTATTCTAAAACACAGATTATTCCTATTTAGGCATAATCATACAGATATTTCCTATTTAGGCAATCCTAAGACTATTTCTTACATCTACATATTATTAGACATTTTTATAGATAAATTATACTTAATGATGAAAATTGGTTTTGGTGATTATTAAAACCATTAATTAAACATTTACTTTTCAGAATATAGTTGTAATAGATCTTGGAAGTTGTTCAACTAGAGCCGGCATTTTAATGGATCAACGTAAGTTTTGAACATTTCAACCAGAGAATATTTTGATCATAAAATTGTTAAAAGAAACTTGATACTATTCCATTACACCCCCACAATTTATTATTGAATTGATTAAAAAACTTTGGCGTTTAAGTAAGTTTTTCCAATAAATAATATAATTGTTTAGTTTATAATATGTAAATTAAATTTTTGTATTATTTTTAGTAGTTTCAGATAATGTAAACTTTTTTTAAACATTACACGACGCAAATGATTTACTTCAGAAATATTGCATATTTTTGTTCCTTTACGATGATTATCGTATTATGAAATTTTACCAAAAATAGTGCTTACATTACGAAGCATAAATTTTAACAAAGAAAATTGAGTTTCCAAAATAAAAATACGTTAATGAAGAATATAGTGTTTTCCATCTTAAATGGATTCTTTTAGAGCTCTGATTTAATAATAAATCCTCATTATATCTGATACTATTTTGTGTATAACGGAAAAATAATCATTTTAGAATGCGTTTATTAGAAATTTTAATTTTTAAATTTTTTTGAAAAGTTTTTAATTTTTGCACAATAGTTTCGCATACATATCTCTGAGCTGCATCGGTGATTCCAGAACTACCACATAATAATAAAAATAAATTTCTGAAGAATTATTATAGTAAGTTTTACAGAAAGCAAAAGATATAAATATATTCAATTTTATTTTCAAATCAATTTTAAAATTAAATTTTTAGAAATGTTGAGCTTTACTGAATACAAAATAATAAAATAACAGTTTTTAAATAAAACAAAAA
This sequence comes from Latrodectus geometricus, assembly GCA_026290005.1. Classification (NCBI taxonomy): domain Eukaryota; kingdom Metazoa; phylum Arthropoda; class Arachnida; order Araneae; family Theridiidae; genus Latrodectus; species Latrodectus geometricus. The sequence goes on along the minus strand of JAPDSC010074018.1, from coordinate 1,956 downwards.
CAAGTACACATTAATATGTGTAAGCTCTAAACTGGTAAAATTTATTCAACTATGAGTACTTCATTTAAATAACAATAAAATTATGATAAAACTGACGTATAACATTTTTTACATCTTTAATCAAAATTCCTAACAACAGGTTCTTATATCTATCGTGCCAACTAAGAATACTTAGTATTTACTAAAGTAAGCTCATAAATTTGACACACCCATTCAACAAAAAATTTCCAATTTCAAATGATTCTAACCAATGATACCTTTTTAGAGCAACTCCATTTATTTTTCGTTTAAAAAATAACATAATAAAAAGGTCAATGACATTAAATATTAAATGTTAATTTATGCGCAATAAACTATGTATTCCGTATTGAACAATGAAATACGAATATATATAAATATATGATGTGCAAAGTATATCACACGAAAGTTTTCAAAAATATTCCATAAAAGCTACAATTCTGAGGAAAACCAGTATAAGCATAAATAATACTTCGGCATAAAATACAAAAACACGGAAATTCATGACTTTTTTTTAATATATCTTCTACAGTGTTTATAAAATAATATCATTCATTGTTATAATCACAAACATATACTTTAATCTTAATATTTCATATTTAGTAAATATTATTTTCTTTTTTATTTATTTTTGAACTAAATACAATATTTAAAAAAAGTGATTTTTGACCAGTGCATTTTTAATATTATATTTAATTTTGCATTGCATATATAATTACTAAGTGAATTTGATTATCATTGTTCAAATATATATTTAAAATTATGGTTTTCAACATTCTTTAACATGAGTTATTTCTAAACGAAACCAAATTCCTCGCGATTTCAAAAATACCCTTTTGTTATGTATTACTTAATAAAATTAAACAAAAATATAAATTTGTGTTCTCCTTTTTTAAGGAGATTGAAATATAGATAAAAATATCTTCATGTATGATAGAAATGTCTTCATATTTAAAATTTTAAGATGTTAATTTGTAGATTTTCCAGAATAATTCCAAATGCATATTCTTAATTTTATAGCCACATTGCCAGCCCTTTTCTTCCCCAGTGTTTGTGCCACAAGCAAAACAACGTAAGTACATAATTTAAAAAGATTTGTTTTAAATTATTTTATAATTGATTTAATAAAATCTTTAAGCTGACTTTATTTTATTTATCTTATATATATATATATATATATACCAGATTATTTTTTGAGAAATTGTATAATTAATTAAGATAATACCATAAAAAGAAAATTCATTACAAAACTCAATTTCTTTTAAGGAAAAAAATAGCAAATTAAATCAGGAAAAAAACGTCTATACAACAATAACTTTGCATTTCAAGAAAGTTATATCCTTAATTAGAAAAAAAAATAAATATAAAAGAAAAGAATGTATAAATCTATAAAAATAAATTAAAGAATTTTTTAATAAACATTTACTTTTGATATTTGAAAAAACCCATCAAATCTTGTTTAAAAATTAATAATTATTTTTAATTTTTATTTGAAAATTATTGTAAAATAATATGAAGTAATAGTCCTCCACTGTCACATTTTGAATTATCTTATCTCTAAATATTTCTATCATTCGTTTTTTGAAAATTTATCTTGTATTGGGTGTCAGTTGGAGTATCACGTTCCTGTAAAGATAATACCAGGCATTTCAATGGATATTTTTCAAAAATGGTATAGAAAATTGCATTATTTTTATTAACACTTAATTTCGTTAATAGTCATATCGATTTGGAGCACGTTATTTAGTTGGAATTTTAATTTTAACAAAGAAATTTCGTCTACCAATTTATATATATATAGAATTTATTGTGGAAGGTGGTTTTTATAGTTTTTTTTAACCAATTTATATTTAACGATTCTTTTTTTATTGGACTTAGTAATCATGAAAAGAGTTGTGTGAATTATTTCTTTAAACATTTTTACATATATTATATATA
>JAPDSC010074017.1:44406-69723 GCA_026290005.1 Latrodectus geometricus | reverse complement strand
ATATATATATATATATATATATATATATATATATATATATATATATAATCCTATTCGTTTTCAAAAGCAAAACACTTTGTTACACAGAGTATGTTAATAATATCACTATTTTAACAATGACACATTATTTTCTTACATATAAAGCCTTCATTACAAAAAGATATCACATTTTCATTACTAAAACTAAAATAATTGAGTCAGTTTGAGAGTTGATATGCTAAGATTATATATTCATTTCTCAAATGTTTGTTCACAAATTTAATCTGACAGACATACATTTAATTTTGTAAATCCTCGTACCTAACAAATTCTGAAAAAAAATCATGATAAAAAAAGTCGCGGAACAACTTTGATATACCCCCCCCCCTCAAAATTACGCGCCAAATGTGGCACTCCCTATGGATTTTTTTAAGGTTGCTGTTTCTTATGTTGGTGTTGCCAATTTAGGTTTTTTCAGCTTTTAGGCTTTTGCTGTTGCCAAATTTAGTATTTTCTTGTATTTTGTACCATTTTTTGAGTTTTTTTTTTTAAAGTTTTTTTATATATTAATTATTTGTATTTAGCGAAAATCCATCTTGGCGAGAAACATAATGTGCCAAACACAGGTATTTTGCTTGGCGAGCAAAAAAGTCGCCAAATTTCCGATCTGGGGGGTATATCAAAATAGTTCCAAAGTCGCATTCAAAATTACATATATTACGTCCAAAAATACTTTTCAAAACCTAAAAACTTTTCGTAATATTTTTTTCAATTTTAATCTTTTGAGTTTTTATTATAAGCAAACTAAATAGATCAATGGAAGTGTTATTTCATTCCTTTTATTATAAAAATTCCACTAAACTTCGTGTAAAATTCAAATAAGTGCAAAAGCATTTTTGAAAAAAGATTAATAAAATTGTATGTGAAATTTAAAGACGAAATAATAAAATCAATGTCATCCAAATGCAATCACGTAAGCATATTTCATGTAATCACTCTGCGCAATTCATTTGTCAATTAGAATTAAGACGAAAGCCTAGAATATTGCCACAAAGACTGAAAAATTTATGCATTCATATCTCTCAGTCAAAATTGCACATATATGTTGTGTGCTTTTATGCAACCATATTAAAAATAATTCTCGAGTTAAAAATTAATTTCTTATGACGCATTATAATATTACAAAATCTCATGTGCTATAATTTTTACGCAAGTGCGTGAGTTATTTTGTGATCTGGTAGAATACGAATTGAACCAAACGTTAAATTAGAATGCCGTTGCAAATTTTAAATATTGCCACTGTCGTGGAAACTTATGCAATGATAAGCAAATCATATTATGCCTTTACTGAGCGGTGAAATTATATCCAAAATTAATCTCGTTGAAAACTAATTTCTTATAATGCATTATTATATTAAGCAATCTCGTCTGTTGAATTCATATACTAGCGGAATATGAATTCAATTTAAAGCATACAGAAATTATATTCTTTTATCGTGTGTATCGGTGTAGTTATGTATAAAATATTTTTCTAGAAAAAAGTTTTTTTATTTGCGTAACAATGTTAAATTCCTGTTTTATTTCGTATTAAATATAAGTTGTTTTTCATATTCTTGTTGTTTTTAAGTTCATCATATTATTTTTAAAAAAAAGTAAACACATTATCAAAAATGAAGTAAAAACACATGCCAGTATTATTGTGAATATTATTTGCGCAATAAAACATATTAGCTTTTTGATAAGTTTTTTTAAGAAAATAAATTATCATTTTGAGATTTTTTGAGGGATATAATACGCAGCATAATAAATTATATTTTTAGAATCTTTCACGTATCATTGAAAAGCTTACGTGACAATTTTTTATTTGTGTTATATGTTCATCATCGTTGCACTGGTTTACGAAATTAAGGAATAAATTAATTAAATTTGCATTAAGTATTTGTATAAGTTTAATGAAATATCACTACATTATAAGATGTGGATTTGAGTATTAGTACTTATATGTTACTAAAATAAAACTTCGTTATAATAATCGGTTTAATAATAGCTTTTAAAATCAACTCTTAGTAAATATCGATTTTTGTCACTACAAAATTAATTTGAATCTAAAATTATAATTATATAAGTATTATTTTTTGCCTAAATGAAATTAAATAATTTGGAGATATTCAAGTTGTTACTTATAAAAATTTGTGACTGTGGATTACATCTACATTTTTTTTTAATTTTTTTTTTTGTAAATTTTATGTAAAAGAAATATTTTTGTTATTTACACGATACCGCGATACCTTTTGACAGTGGTAACTAATAATGGAAATTAATTTATTGCACATTGTAAATGGAATTAATACATTTAATAATAATTACTTCATAATTTCTCTGAATGTGAATAAACATAAGATATATTAATATGATAAAATCTAAGCTTCAATAAATTTACTTTCATACATTAATTGGGGAATTTATGAGTTAAAAAAAAACAATATGCAATAATATAAAAAAAATTCAAGAAAATATATACGTCAACTATATAGAAAGTGTTTCTCTAGGTTTTTTTCACCAAAATATTTCACACATTTGTAAATGGAGACACTTTTATTTGTCTTTATTTTTATTTTTCAATGATAAAAAGAGACAGGGATATCAAGTAGATAAAATATCGAGCCCATTACTTAAAATATTACGATGGTTTCCAACGGTGCGATAAAAAACCGCTTTGATATTAATAAATTGCTTAAACAAATAAAAATTTCAAATATGCTCATAAAAATACTTTGAGATAAGTCTGAATATCTATGTAAAGGCAAGAAATGGTGTGAAAGCTATTTCATTTGCCGATAACGAGTCAGAACGAATTTAACATTTTTTTTTTTTACAACTTCCAGATTTCAATACTTTTTACAATACTCAAATTCATTGCGTTCTACTATCAAAGGCAATACATTTATCCCTTTTATAACATAATGAAAGTCAGACAGTTAATTTTGTAAATTTATTTGCAAACTAGAAAAAATTTAAATGGTAAATATATTAGATATTGGGTTAAAAGATTCGTCGCCAAATGTTTTGTGGAAATCGCCAAGTGATTTATATGATGTGTTGCCGTTTAGAATATTTTTCAGATAAATGTTTTTCAAACTTAAATTCGTTAAAACTTTTATCAAGACATAAAAATCATAATTTGGTGAATAATTTAATGGTTTAAATTTTTCGCTAAGTACTGTGGATTTGGTGAATGTGAATTTGTGGTGATAAATACCACTTATTATATGAACATAGTTAATTTTAAATACTGTGATAACAGCTCACGGATTTGCATGAATCGAAATTTCAAAATTGTAAACAAAATATGAGCCATAGCAGCTGTTGCAGAAAATTTAAAAATGATCGATTTCATGTGATAAAATATCAATTCTTCTTTATATAAGAAAAATCACAAATTAATATAAAAAAAATAAATAAAAATTTTATAAATTTTTAAAAAGTTAGAAACATAATTTAAAAGCTATCCAGTGTGTTTATTCTGGGGGAAAATAGCAGTACAAAAAATGCAAAAACATCATTAGAAGAAGTATATTAATTTTCATATTTATCGAAATTCTAAAAATAATAAATGAAAAATAGCATGTTTGGAGATATTCTATATTATGCTAAAATCTTGTTCACCGGAAGTCATTATTGCTTTATGATGTTATTCAAGTAAAATATTTGCATCAAAGATGGAAGAATAAATTTATAATTAGAACAAAATATATACACTATCATATTTCAAGAACTAATAAAATACATATTTACATAAGGAAATCGGTTAATTTGCGCTTTATCCCCTACTTCGCCAACTCGCGAATTTGATGCGCTTTTTCGCACATGCTCATTAATTACTCTTTTATTTTAGCATTTTTCATTGGTCGCTAATTAAGTTTCACTTTGAAATAGTGGTGGAATTTTCGCCATGGCAACGGCGATTTTGAAAACGCACCAAGTAAGGGACCTAAAGCACATTTTCACCAAGAAATGCTAACATTCCGAATTTAAGTCTTTTTTTTGTATTATCACACAATAGCAAAACGTTACTTAAAAATTTTAACAAGAAAAGTAAAGAATTTGAATGGAAAGAATAAGATGTCATCCACATGTCATTAAACGACTATATTATCGCATACAAGTAATATTCAAGACCAAACATCATTCCATTATTTAAAAAAATTTACAGTAACCGTAATCAAAAGCTATCTGACTCTGCTAGTCTATTATTACAGAACACTTTCGTAAGAATTATATTAACTAATATATACGAATAATGTTATTGTGACCAGTATCAGAAACAAGTGATTAGCTACGAAAAAAACAGCACTTTCTATTCTATATATTATCATAATTGGAAGTGCAATATTAATACCATGAATTATTGTTCCTTCAATAAAATAAGTCACCAAGCTCATCATAGTAGATATGTGATGAGTAATGTGGGGAATACATATAATGCATTGAAGGAGAGCAAAAACTTTGAGGCTGTTCAGGATCTTTTATGGTTCTGGATCTTGCATTGCTAAATAAGTTACTAAGTTTTGATAGAAGATATCACTATAGTTTTTTTTTTAATGAATGACAATGTAACTATGTTTTAGAGCTGAGGTAACTCAGTGGGGAAAACGTCATTCTCGCGACCCAAAGGAAGTGAGCTTGATCCTGGGATCAGCTAAAAATCACCGTTTCACTTATAAGGATTGGAACACGTTAAATATGTCGAGGTCTCAAAGCCCCCAAAGTTCCCAATCAAAATCAATACCTCTGGTTGTGGCATACTAAGGGTCTAGGGACTTCTACTGGGGCTTTGCTCCGAAAAATAGGAGATTCATCACTGGCATGTAGTGCTGTCATCTAATGTCATCTGAAAGAGAGTAAATGGACTCTTCAGACTTGACAATGAGCTGTACACTCTGTCTGTAAATGCCAGGATTGAACTTGACTGAATTTGGGGTTGGTACCAAATGCTAAATAAATAGTAGCAGAGGTGCCTTTGTCCCCAAATACCTGTGTAATAATACAAGACACGAAATTATGTTTTAAATTGAAACTGAGAATGTAACAATCGAAAATGCCATAGAGAAATTGTGGGTACATTTGTAATATCGCAATTATTGAAAAATAAATTCATTTCTTTGCTTTATGGATTCAATAGTAATAGAAATGCACTCTTTGATTCACATTGACCAACGTTGGTGGTTTCTTTGATACACCAAAGTAAGAATATAATTTTCGACTCACCTTGATGAAGTGTCAGAAAAATTTCTTCCTAAAACAGGAAGGTCCAGTTCGATTCCAATAACTGTTGAACTAATGGTGCTGGGTATTGTGTTTCCATTTCCCAATGCATGTCTACCAAGACAAGTTTTATCTGTTGTGAGATATATGATCAGAGTGCTCAATTCTCATCTTGAAATCTTTAAGTGCCAAACTGCCTTTTTTAATATCCTCTTGTTATGTCAGATGTGACGAGAATTATGGTTTTTCAATTTTATTTGAATGCAGGAATACTATTATTCAGCGTGTTAATAAATGAATGAAGTATTGAAAAACTGTCTGATTTATGCTCAACATGGTTTAACTTTAAGAATGCACTTTGCAGAGTGAATAGTCAACGATTATATTCAAGCCACTGTTGAATCATGGGTAATAGATGCTGTATTTTAGCCTTCAGCAAGTACGTCTTTTAGTCTTTCTACATATAATGCTTGTGTGTATTAATTGGTGAATAAATGAGATAACTCTTGATTGAGATTTTTATTTCACATGGGATATATTTATGAGTTCTTAATTAATTATGTAATTTTATATTTTATGCCCCATAAATATTTCAGATTCCTTGAAAGAGCTGTCACAAGTAATTTAAGTGCCATTTTGATGGCTCATTTATCTACAAGAATCAATTATTATTCAACGAGTTTAAACTAGATTCGCTTGATAAATGAATTCAATTGAATCTAGGACATATATTATTTAATGTTTAATTTATTGAACACTTTCATCTGGAAAAAGAATATACCGAGAATCATGAATTGATTGGTTAAATTTATGAGCATAGATCTGATAGTTTAATTTGTAAAATAGCGGTGCTTCTCTGAAGAAGCGGCCTTGGCACTATAAAGAAAACAACCTTGACAAGTAGATTATTAAGTTTTCCTTAGATTTGTAAGAGTGGCTGTTTACGACATTTACATAGAAATATTCATTCATAAGTTTAATTTCTACTAAAGCCAAATAATATAACTTTAAATGTGCGTTAAAGTTTATATAATATCCAATAGAACTCCTCTTATAGTGTAGTAAATATATTTTATAAATATAAGGGGTACACATTTCAATATGTCAATGTATGCATCATGTATATTTCTTAATTATCGATTCCAACTTAAGTAAGGTATGAAAATGTTTTACTAGTATCATTTCCTAGTAGTTCATTGCTTTTATATTGTTATATTTCAATTATAATTAAGTCAATGTTATTATAATGGGATTCGTTAAGATCCGTTTCTATGGATTTTAAACCATTTCTTTTGTTAAGAACCATTTTCTGCAATATGTTATTAGCACATAAAACATAAAAAAGATATTTGTAGGAAAAATATGATTTAGTTATATAAACTGATTTAAGTTCTAAAAGATTGACTTGATGAAGAGTTATGGTTATGTTCTTCATATGCATAATAGTTAAGACACCAACTCAAAAGATCAACACACAAGTCTTCAAAAAATAAAGTTTTAAAAATAATAGGTCTGAAATTTTTCTCATAAATAACATATTTATTACAATTATGTTATACTGAAATCTATCAAATCTGTTTGGAGTACTGCTAAATGAATTATACAAATAATTCAATTTCATACTTAATAAACAAGCATAACTATTATATCTTGAAAAGTTTTTCCATACTTTTCCTGATACATAAATAAAATTAAAATGGTATAAATACTAAAATATATTTTTTAGTTAGGGATTACTTTGACGAAACAGAACTGGGTAGCTGTTAAGTCGAAAACCTTAGTAATCTATACGAATACCTGGCGCTTTTTGGCTTCCAAAAGGACTTTTCAAACAATCTTTAGGTTGTACTCACGTGTCTCAAGAAAGAAAATCTTGAAAAATCCCCCTGAAGTTGTGCATATATAATAAAAACAAGTCTCTTTTACCCGTTATCCAAAAACGGCAGTAACGCGCTCTTACTACTACAGCATATGTAAGCATTTTGATTTGGGAATTATACATACAGATAAAAAATAGGTTATATATGTAACCTTCAGGGGATATTTTTTACTGATAAAGAACTGCAATCAAGTATTGCACAGGAAAAGTAATCCCTACAGACGTTCATCTATAATGCATAAATGTAACATTTATTTTCTGTTTTTTAACAATGGCTCTGATAAAACCAAGAATTTTTCTTTCCTTACAGAGCAATGTGTAGTTATTCTGAGCTCTCTATGGACAACTACATTTACATAATCTAAAGGAAATAAATCAACATTGAAAAGGAAAAGTAGCAAAGTAAGCGTTTTTTAATTCTCGAAGGGTTTTTTTGTTTATAATTTTGTGAATATTAACGCTCATTTTTTTATATTTCTCATAATTAACAAATTGATCACTAAACCATCGTTTATAATTTGATTTTGCTAAACCAAGTTAGATCATTTTTAGATAGATTTTAACACAAATAATTTTATTAGACCATTGTTACACAACTTGTCAATCCTAGAAGTTAATTTCGAATAAATGCTGAACAATTGAATAATCTCTTCTATTCATTATATATATTATGTAATAAATATTTTTTATTTTTACATTTATATATATTTGAATTTGAGGCACAAGTTTTGAACACACACGTAAAATTCTTTTACAGCGTTCATATAATTTTATGCAACATTATATTAAATAATTCCATTGGTAAAAATATTATACATTAGAAAAATTAAATATTTTTACGATTTATTATATTAATGTTTTTATATAAGCTTGTCCTTGTTGTTATTTCTTGTTCGAAAGCAAACGCTTTTTTTAGCAACGCTTTAAATAAAAATTTTAACATTATATAAATTTTACTAAAAAGAATTTGAGTTTCATAATTAACCGAGTTTTATATTATTTAACATCAGTTATAAATAATCCGCTTCTTATGTAATTTTAATAAAATATAGTTTTCAATTTTAAACTACATTGTCAAAATAATATTTTCTTCTACTCAAGTAACACTACTCTAGATCTATGCTTATTTTAATTGCTAAACGTTTACATAAAAATAATTGAAGTAAAGAAAAATAAACATAAAGCAGACATTTTTATAATAACATTAACACTTGATGCTGAGTCAAAATTTTGCTTCGTAAATTCTGGATAAACCGTTTTTGAAGTAAAATATTATAAATATGGAGTAGTTAAATAAAAGAATTTTTCTCTTGTTCAGAATTTAAAATATCATTATTTTAATCAGAATTCGTGAAATGTTTTATTTATCTTTGTGAAATTTTCATTTAACTTATTACAGCAATGAATGCGGTAAATGAATATTTTTTAAACAAATATATGTATATAGGGTACAACTTTGATATACCCCCAAAAAAAAATTACGCGCCAAATCTGGCACTCCCTAAGGACCTTTAGGGTTGCTGCATCTTATTTTGGTGTTGCCAATTTAGGTTTTTGCAGTTGCCAAATTTAATATTTTCTTGTATTTTGTACAATTTATTGAGTCTTTTTTCAAAGTTTTTTATGTATTAATTATTTGTATTTAGCAAGAATCCATCTTGGCGAGAAAAAAGGTCGCCAAATTTCCGATTTTGGGGGTTATATCAGAGTAGTTCCGTATAAAGAATGGCTTATATCTTAATCATTTTGTTTTGAATAATTCGCTAAGTAAACATATCCGTGAAATGAAAACACCGATAATTGATTGAAAGAATGATTCTACAAAAAGCACCGCACTGTTTTAAAAAGAGATACATTAGATATTTTTCTTCAAAAATACAACTAAAAAACACCTGTTTTTTTTTTTTTTTTTTTTTTTTTTTTTACAAATATTACATAATAATAGCAGCAAGCCCATAGGCTTTCTTTCACTGTAGCTTTTATGATTAAAATGTGTATTTAGCTTTCTGGGAAAAGTTGTGATATGGAAAAAACATTGCTTACTATTTATTCATTTAACTCCAAAACGCTGCTTGAAATCAGGAAATAAGTCTCAATAGATTAGTTAAACAAATTGAATGAGACGTGAAACGCTTGGAAATTTCCTTCAATTACGAAATTGTTAAATAGTGAATCAAACCTCCTTTCACCTGCATTCCAATGGCTTTCTTATCGGTAGCGGATTAGGAAAAGCGTAAAAACATTCGCTGCAATAAAATAAAACAATATTTCCCCAAATATATTAAAATATAGTTATTTTTCCTTTAATAAAAACACATTATGGTGATGAAGAAAAGGAAGGACCACATGTTGAAGTTATATTTTCTTTATTCATAACGATTCCACATAAATGACAATTTTAAGAGGAAGGAAAGAGCCCCATGCTTCTTTCTTGAAGCAAAAATAATTCCGGAACACAATACTGCATCACATGAATCAATCACATTACGTCATAAGTGTTTATAAATAGTATAAATCTATATTAATTGAGTTTTAATTTTTTATAAATACTTTCATTAAAATTTTGAAATGAAAAAAAATTCATTTTAAATTAGCTAAAAACTTGAATTTCGAAGTTAGATTCACTCCATTCTCTCTGTAAAATGAATCCATTACAAAAACATAATGAATAAAAGGAATAACTTTATTTATATAAATTTATTCGTTTATTATAATATATATTCATATTTATTGCACTATATACAGGCATGTATTTTTTGTAATATATATTCGCTGTGAAAATCCAAAGTGAAAGCCAAACAACTTTTTATTGTTATCTCTTTCTTACGTTCAATAGCGTATTGAACATTTGAAAAGTTATCAACTTATTACGCAAATATTATCTAAAATTGATTCATTAGGGAGATAAAAAAAGTCAGCAACAATGGACTTTGAAGAATACTATTATAATTTTCATTTTTTAATAAAAAAATATCGTAAACTAAATACTTTTAAAGGAACTATGCATTAGAAAATTAAATGAATATATTTTTTTTGTCCCTAATTGTTTTTTTGTGCAGTTAGTTAAATACATTGAAACTTTGAAAAATGATAAATAATGTGCTCTGCGAATTCATAGCAAATTATTATGATGAATTAAGTAAAATATTTTAAAATTTATAATTACTATAACAATTTTTATAATTGTAATTTCAACTTTTATTAGATACTTTTGTATGATCTTAATAATGAGAGTTTAGAATAAGAAATTAGATACTTTTGTATAATCTAATTTCTTATTGTATTCTTATTATCTATGTTAATAAGAATCAAACATTTTAATTCTTATTAAACGAGCTGCTTTTTGATTTCACGGTATTTCATTTGGTTATGTGATAAGACAGGTTTGAAGCCATGACGCAAATATTCTTAGAATCTTCGATTTCTTAGAAAGTTTAAACAATCATAAAAATGAATAGCAGCCCATAAAGGTACTCTCGTACACATATATATAATTTCCTTTATTCTGATGTTCAGTTATTTTGATATTTTAAGCAGTTTAATGCTTCCAATCTAATTCAAATTTGAAAAAGTTAAAAGAAAGACACTTCTTTTGGTGAATTTTAAAATCAAACTAAATTATTGCTTTCTTACTTCAAATACAAATTTCTTTTCTACATAAATTCATATTTCACTTTGTATTTTATCAAAATTATATTCAAGTAGATCTTTTGTTCGCAATTTTTATGTTCGCTTTATTTTACCGAACAGCTTAATAAAAACTTAAAAAATAAAGGTATGCCAGACTTTTCTAAGGATATGCATTATTTATTTGAAATTTTATACTTTGATTTGGTATTAATATTATTATGTTTTGCGTTTTCAATAACTTGGTGTCTGTTTCTTCAGTTTTTGTAGCTTCTTGCATTCTATAAATTTCGCCATGAAAAAACCTTGTAATATTATATTAATAAACATAATATTACATGTTTTTACATGATTTTTTTAATAAAATAATAAAGAAAATTATTTCAGTTTAAATATTTAATGTTCTAAAGTGTTTTTATTTCAGTGTTTTTATTCTTATACAGAAAAAATATAAAACCGTTGGAAATAATTAACGTACGGTTTATTACATCAAGTTTCAATACATCAAAGAAATTTGAAAATTAGGATTTTCCTGAAGAATTCCAACAAAAAGTTAATTCTCATGAAAAATAAAAAAATTACTTTTTAAAAAAATTAATTAATATTTTAGATTAGATACATTAAAAGCGAAGCAGTTTCCTAAAGAAATTTTAAACAGGTTATTTAGATGTTCGGCAGAAATAAGTAATATTTATTTCGACTAGCAATTATAATTTGTCTTACATTAAAGTTTTCTTTCAAATTTTTATTAAATATTATAATAACTTTTTTATAATTTCTTCTTAAGAAGTATAATATCTTTTTTAGTATTAATTAAATTTACTTTTTTATTACTTATTTTTTAAAATTTTTATTATTACTTATTTATATTTTTTAATTATAACTTTTTTTACAAATTCCCTTCTTAAGAAGTTCTCTTTAGAAAAAGAAAAAAAAGTGTGAGTTTAAAATTTTAATTATTTTCATACAATGCTCTCACAATGTTTATTTAAAATTATAAATGTATAATAGATTTAAAAAATCAGTTCAATATATTTATTGGATATATTTAAAAAATCGCAAAATATCAAAATTAATCAGCAATATCAGACTTTTATGAATTTTTTAAAAAAATTATATATTTTTATTATTCTTTTTTTAATTATTGATAATAAAAAGTGTTGATCGATCAAATGAACACATTTTCTCTTAAAAGATATTAATGGAACTGAAAGATTCTATTTCCCTAATAATTTCGGATAATAGAAATAATTAACAGACTACAAATAACCAATTGAGAAAACTTAAACCCAATTCTAAACTTACCTCATATATTATCACAGAAATTGATAATTAATAATAAGTACACTTTAACAGTTTCTTATGTTTGCCCGGATTAAATTTTAATGAAATAATTTAATAATAGTAATTTTCAAAAATTAAAAAAAAATTATTAAAAGAACTCACAAGTAATAAAATGGACTTATCAAAATATTAGTAAAATTTAAGGTATTTAGCCTTATTTATTTTGTTTCTTATTGCGAAGCTTTAAATATTATATTTTATTTAAAAAAAATAATTATAACTTTGGAAACGTAGTGATTCGCATTAAATTTTCAAAGAATTTATGAGTATATTGTTCTACAATGAATTTATGAGTATATATAAAAATAAATATTTTCTTATTTTACAATACATTAAGTTATATGGTAAAATATACCATTTTTATCAGAAAGACATATCGAATTAAATTATTATATTGAAAATGAAATCGCTAGATAATGATCGGCAGAGATCCAATGATCAGTATAAAGTAAAATATATGAAAATAATCGAACAATTCCAAAAGCAACTATTCATTTAAACTGTAATTGTTTTGAGGATAATTTAAAGTACATTCTAATGAAAAAACTTACCAATTCCGAAGAATCGAGAATATTCCATACCGTGTTCCATTTGCATGGATCGTAATTCTCGTCGTCGATTTGCATCGAATATCGATATTTACAGGAACTTATTTTCCGCAATGAGACAATAGCAAACGATAATAACGATTCTGAAAATGAGATGAGTTGAACAGATGCTGATTCTCATGTCACATCTAATATCTGACAAAGATATTGTTTACCGAAACAGTGAACTTTTCACATCAGTATTAGATAATAAATTTGACCGTTCACCAAAGATTATTTATCCAAGCATCTAAAAACTTTCACTAGATTAGAATCAGAAGGCGGCAAGGTTAAAATGACAGACAAACGAATATTTTCCCCCCACATATTTAAATCAAAAGCATCTCTCCCATTGTTGCGATTGTTTATAAAGTAGTTCAAGTCTTCATATTCCATCAGCATTGATTATCCGCTCAGTTGCCAGTTGTTTTGCGATTAAGAATGACGTGGAAAAAATAAAGGACTGTATTTTATCCCACGTAATAATAAAAAAAAAAAAGAGACAAACTTTGAAGCTAGTATAGGAGATGGACTCATTGGTCGAAACGAACATAACTTCGAACTAACTTTTACAACTTTTCTTTTTCTTTTTATCTGTCGCTTCTCTCAGAACAATGCCTACGCATCGGAACAGCGGACAGGATTCGATAGGCGTTGCTGGCAACGAAACCTCTACGCTTGCAGCGACGTACAGCGGAGAGATGTAATTATTCTCGCTTTTATGCGTGATTTATCTAAAAATGAAAGAGTCATTATGTGCTAGAGAACGTTGGGATAGATCGTATGACGAAAACAAGTGAGCATAATAAGGAAACTTGTTTCAGGAAATGCTTTTTTTTATTTTTTTTTTTTCATTAAATGAAAATTCTGTTACTCATTGTCCTCGCTTTTTAAACTAATACATTTCATTTCAAGGAAGAATTTCATGTTTTCTCAGTGTATTTGCCTTGATTTAAAATGTCAATAAATAATTTTGGATTCGTGTTTTAAATTGCTTCTAAAAATTATAGCCACATATTCATTACCATAAATTATTAGGATTTACAATTTAATGTAAGAACCTAGAGAATTTTAATTAAATTCTCTTGATTTGAGCTTTATGAAACTAGAATTTAAATAATAATTTCAATGAAAAAATTCTGAATTAAATAAAAAGGAATAATGTTATTAATTATTATAATAGAATATTTAGATAATATTATAATTTAATAGAATTTAAAATAATAAAAACATATTAAGTTAAAAAAAAAACATTTGTATTTAATAACGCTATTTTAAGTGAACATTTATAATTAAATTCATGGTAACTAATTAATGTTGATTATGAATTTGCCTGTGCATGATATAAAGCGAAAAAGTTTAATGTGACCGAATTTTATGATTAAGTAATTAAAAATATCGAAAATATTACTATTGTTTTGTATAAAATCAAACTGTTTATCTTCACTAGAATTTTGTTTTCTTGCACTGAAAAAGATTGTGTCCATTATGCTACAGATTTTAAGCAAGAAAAATATTTAATTTTCACAGAATATATTTTGAGAAAAAAAATTTTTGGACGCATAATTTTAGATTTAATCTTGTTTTAATTCATTTTAGAATTCAATAAAAATATTCTATCTAAATTACTTTAATAACATAGAAATTATTGTAAAGAGTTTGAGAAAAAGGGCTTATTTTTAGGATTAATTGTCATGAATTAAAGGAAGCATCTTTAGTTGTACCAAATTAAATAAATTATATAGTAATTTGAAAAGAATGTTTATCAGAGTACTACTGGAAACAGAAAATTATTTCTTGAGAGCTGTAAAACAGATTCAAATCTGTACATAGATATTATTGTGTATTAGAAGATGGCAACACAAATTGTGAGAAAATGAATGCTTGAAATACTACAGATGTTTAAGACAGCTGTTATCTTTTACTGCTACTCATAACAATGAGAAAACTAACCCAAAAATCTATAAATTACATAATATTCATTTATTGCAGTTTAACAGAAAAATATTTTCTAAAAAAGTATTTAATTATATAAACTAGTTATTAGTTGTTACATAACAATGACAAAACTTCTTTTCTCAATAAACACTATATTATAAATGAAACAGTCTGCTGTCACATCTTTCTTTCCTAGTAAAAATATATTTTTATTGTTCTTAATATAAATATAATTTTTATTAAGAACAACAAAAATAATGCATTTATTAACATATTAACAATAATAAATAAATAAATAAATAAAAACATTTTTTCTAAAAGATAATAAATTCATAAAATTATGTTTCGTCACATAATTCTTAATAATAAAAAATATTTTATTTCATTTTTTTAAAAAAACAAAGAATTTCACAAAATGGCTTTTAATTTAAAAAAAATTCAAATAAATTTTCCTCTCAAATGAAATAATATTTACAGAATTACACATAACAATAAGATATAATATAAATTATGTATATATAGAATATATATATCAGATAAATATCTAAACATATCAACATAAAAATATGTGCGTAAATTATACTTTAAATTAAAATGTTAAAATAAATATTTAATTATGTATTAATATATTACTGTATCGTTATTTTTGGATATTATTGCACTTTTTCGGAATGTAATTAATTTTTCTTCTTTAGAATTGGAAAGAAAACTTAAACCTTATTTAAAGGCAATGATACAAGTGTGGGTGTCTCAAAAAAATCTTAGCTCTGCAGTAAGCAGTTTAAAACGATATCTATTCCCCCCTCCCATAAAATTGGTTAGTTGTCGGAACTAAAAGTTCGGCAAGTATTTTATAGAAATATTTGACAAATCTTGAACTGAAATTACATATTGACTTAAACAATCAAATTAATTGTCAGAAAAATATTTATAATCACAAAAGAGTTTTTATAATGTCTTTTGTAAAAAAAAGTCCTCTTTTTAAATGAATTGAAAATTTGTTACCAAAATTTTGTCCAGGACTAAACAGAGAAGAATTTCACAGAATGGATTTAAATTTATTCACGATGCTTATTTAAACAATGTTCTCTTTCCAAACTTTTATTACAATATTCGTAATTGATTTAAATTGTCAGTAACGTTGATATGAACTCATTGTGAGGTCGCTTTTACTGCGTAGGGCATTGTTTTGGAATTCTGTTCGCTTTAAGAACAGACAAATGTGGTACTTTTTCCCAATTTTAAACAATGAAGAGATGAAAGGTTGAGCAAGTTTGACTCAACCCTTCATCTCTTCAGTGTGTCGATAAAATTGAGTACCAAACCTGCTGGGAACTAAGCACTGGTGGTTTCGCGTGACCACTCAACCCAGATTGTATGGCATAGATGTGGAGAAGAGAGTACTATTTTAGGTTTGTGTGTGTGACCTCGTCACTTACCAAGATTTAAATTATGAGGGGTTAGATGATAGGCGAGTAAGCACATTAACCTTAACCGGGGCTGGCCTGCATCGCTATGTATGTATGACCACCTAACCAGGACATACACTTAGCATCCCAGGACCCTCTGTCAAGAAAATAGGTATAACCATATTCCATACCTATTTTCTTGACCGAGGTTCTGTACCAGTAAGGATTTGGCCTTCTATATGCTGTCTTGCTACTGAGTTTTCGAATAATTTCTGAATATAGAGATAAAATAAATAAGACAACACATCTTTTTTCTACATTATCATTTAATTAATTTAAACAAATAATATTCAAATTTTTTGTTAATTTTTGACAAATACGAATCCACGTAAATATGCAGTGAATGTGTATTCGAATTTCACAGTACGCAGTCGATCGAAATTGCATTAAAATGTGGATAAAATTTAAGTCCCGACTTCAATAATTTTTTTATTTCCAATGGCCAAGGTTACAAAAGACCACTCACCACAAAAGAAGTAAAGAACAAGAATTAAATAAACATGGAAAGAAAAGTCTATGAACCTAATAAGTCTCTCGGACGCCAGTATCGGTCAAACAAAGAGATGTCCCCCAACGCCGGGCAAGAAAGAAGATGGACCATATCCATCTCAGCTTGGAGGTCACAGAGCGTACATAACGAGGATTGGGCAATATTAATTTGATGCAGATGATTAAAGAGGCAGTCATGGCCAGTAGTCAGCCAAAATATCAGTAATAAATAAATTCGTAATTTAAGGCAGTTTTCAAGTATTCAGCAGAACTTTTAAGATTTGCTTTTAGCTGGTATATAAGCAGAACCTTAGTTCATAGTGAAAACAGTGTTTTGCACAAAAATATTAAATATCGTTTTAAAATAGTAAATATAATATCATTCTAAATCAGAATTATCCTTGAAAGATAGTTAATTACATAATTCATACTAGAAACCAAAGACCAAAAAGTTGTCAGAATCCGCAAGCTAGTCCTCCTTAAATACAATAATCTATTTCTATTTCCTTATTATTTTTTTTAAGAGTACAGCATCTGATGAGAAGCTCTAATTTCCCTAATTTAGCAATTATTATTCTGCTTTATCAACTGTTTTTGCGATTTTATTGAATCAAGTGTGATTTAGTAGTTTCTTTATGTTTCATCACAGGCGTGCTTTACGTGATAAACATACCTTCGCTTATGTTTCATTACTGGCGCTTCATTTAAAACAGTAGGTGATAAGTGAAGGTAGCTTTCCTTGCATTATCTTGTGGAATAACTAATCACAAGTGCAATGGTTAGAGAATTATTGCTCCTTACAAAGATTAACAAACAAATATTCTTTTATATTTCGAGATACCCAGGTCAAATCCAATTTCACTTTCACTCAAACTGAAACTGAGCAGTTGTCTTGTAGGTTTTTAAATCCAATAGTACGTTTTGCGGTAAATCTTTTTCTAAAAACAATCCTTAAACAAAAAGTTGGAATCTGTACATTCCAATACTATTCCATTATTATTTTAGGAAAAGTATTCTAGATGAATATTCCAGAACAATGATCTGAACAATATAATTTCCTGATACATGTCATCATGAATATATATTTCTTACCGTATTGACAAGTATTCTAGATCAATATTCTACAACAGCATTCTAAGCAAAAAAGATTAAACAAATCTGACCACACATGACACTATAAGTGTTCCTTTGTGACTTTTCTGATGATATTTGGCAAATCCAAGCTCGCGCGTCAGAAACTAGGCGAATGAAGTCAGAGAGAGAGTCTTCCGTTTTTGAATAGAGCACCCTCATACGATGGTAAAAATACGACTTTTGGCTCATAGATGGCAGCACCATATGAATCTTCCAATTAAATGATTGAAACCAATAAAGACCCAAAACATGGCTCCAACCACACCCAGAGGTATTGGGAAAATGGAGGACATTGTAAACGACATATTTTACGTGCCCCAGTCGCCATTAGCGAACACGACGGATTTTCGGCTCAGCCGGGATTCAAACTCACCACCTTTCGGTAACGAGAACTATGCCCTAACCAACCAGGCCACCACGGCCTACTTGTGACTTTTACATTACCCGCATTTTTATCTCTTCAATTATCATGTAACATTTTTCTTTTTTGATCCTTATCAAATTAATACATTTTATTACAATTATTAAGTGTAATATTCAGGACAACTCTCTTTACAGATGATTTTAATTGACAATGTTTATAGACTTTGCTAAAATGCTTGCTAGGTTGGATAAAAGTTTGCTCACATGATTTCTGGATTAATTGGAGTCGGACTAGTATTAAGTATTCATTACTTATCAACAGAAATTAAATATTGTTTGATGAGAAGCAATGAAGCATGCAAGAATCATCAGGTGACAATTAAAATTCCAACAAGAAAAACGATCGTCACCGCAAACAGGGATAAAGCAACTAAAAGGAATTTAAAATATATCTTTCTCAAAATTCGGTTCAATATCGTACCAATACCAGCCATTAATTGCCATTAAAAGAAAATATAATAGATAGAAAATCTATTAAAATAAATTTATTGTAACTTATTCAGTTATTTGAGAAGGAACTTGAAATATAGTAATTGGATATTTTAAGCAACACATTGTACATCAGAAATTAAATAATAAATAACATGGCACAGATTAAATGAAGATTAAATTAAAATTCATTGATTAAAGGAGGGAATAGTTATGGAGTGCTTTATCACTAAGTAGACCTGTAGACTTATCGTAAAATTATAATAAAATATAATATGTACTTCTAAAAAAAATCATTTTTGTGTACTATTTTTTATTTCTTTTTATAGAAAAATTTACAAAAATAATTAAGATCTTAAAACGCAACATTTTTCCAGAGTCAAAGTACAAATACTGTTTATATATATATATATATATATATATATATATTAAAGAGAATTTTCAATTTTCAGTTGATTATTAAAATGTATTAAATGTATTATAAGAAAAGTATGTTTTTAAAATATAAATATATCAGTTTGCTGAAATAATATTAATTAAAAATTTCCATAAGAATGCCTTAAATGGTTTATTAATTACTGAACACATTGTGGATATTTCCTAGCAAACGTGTAATTAAAATTAGCTAATGTATATAATTCTCGTAATCTTCCTACAAGTTACAATAATTTAAGAATCTAAACATTTTCAATTAGTATACTCTGAAATCAAAATTACACCATTGATAAAAAAAATCTTTTATATATAACTTGCTATAATTTTATGAAATTGAAATATATCTGACAAAAATTAATATGTTACTTTTAGAAATGCATATGAAACATGTGCTAAAGAGTAGGTTTCTGAATAAAGACGTTAACAACAACGAAATTGCGCAAATAATCACAGTTATTTATAACATTTACCCACAGAATTTATAACAGTTACCCAGTTGCACTTACTCAGAAAGTCAAAGAAATATCCAAAATCCTGAAATAAAGAACGAGAAATATATAAAAGTTAATCAATCAATCTGGGTATTAAAATATACTGTGCAATTTGGCGGCCCGTTAAATCACCGTTTGATTACTAAATGACTTTATTGGGATATTTTGAAGAATATATAATGCAACACAAAAATGTGTGGATGGTGTGTATGTTTTAATAAAAAGTTAACTTCACTTCTGATAATTCTTTAAAAGACGTGACTCTTAGTGTGGGTTATTATGTATTTATAAATTTATAATTAATACTAATAAATAAATTATATATATATTTATATATTCTTTGTTACCGTTGAAGAATTAAGATTTTAGAATAACTGTTTATAGAAATATGAGATACCATTGTTAAATAGAGATATAAAAAAAGAGAAAATATATTTTTGTTTTTTCTTGAAACAATTTTGATGTCATATTTTGAAGGGAAAACACTGTTTATTTTATATTAACAAATTACTAAAAGAAAAGCTAAAATAGAAGCGAATTACCAATAAATAATGCGAATTTAGCTAAATTAATTTAATTTACTTAATTTTATAATTAAAGATCAATATTTCTCATAATTCAATGGAACATCGTTGACCTTTACTTCAACTTTTTTATGCTTTCACCAAATTATTAGAAAATTTAAAATTATTCATTAAATGAGCCCTTTGGGTTTGTTTTTTCCATAAACGTTAATTTAATTAATGTAATAATTTGTCCTTTCTCGAGTGCATATTTTACTCAAGTATTAATTACTACTTATTTTATTGAAACAATATTTTCATTGATTTGCAAGATTTATTTTCATCTTCGATTACCTCAAAGATAACTGAAAATTTCTAATTTCTAATTAATGATGTAAAATAAAGAACTAAAATATCCTTTTTTCGAAAAAAGATGCAGTTATGGTTACAGACATATGTAATATAATCTGAATTGTATAAAATTATGTATATAAAATTTATAACTAGAAAATGTAACAGAATAATAAATGAAATATGTTGCAAATAAAATATTCTTTGTTATCTGATTTTTAAAGAAGTCCAATAAAATTATTTTTAATTCTCAGCTAGGACTGAGTTCTTCAAGTCTGTTTTTGCCCCCTCTAGCGGCAAAATCATGCAACTATGAAAATCGTGCAAAATACATTTTGTTTTTCTACAATCTTCTTAACATTCGCTTTTTTAATTTCTATCTTTCTATCAGTTACAAAAAGCTCTCGAATACTATTTAAGTCATGCCAGTAATCTACCAAACTTTCTAAACTATTCAATTATTATTCTTCTCGTCATTTAATATATATTCTGCAATTAGTCCAATTTATATATTTGATAAGAAATACATGCTTCACTCTGCATTTTTGTCAAATTGTAAAGCAAAATCATGTTTCATCATAAATTTGTAAATTATACAATCAAATATTGTTCACAACAAGTGATTTTGACAAAATTTAATGTTATAGGAATAAAAATTTGAGCAAACATAGTTTGTACAGAAAAATTCTCACAATATATTTGTTATGCTATTTTTAGGTTATTATTAGATTTATAAGCGTTCTATTATTATATTTTATATGAATTAGGTAAGTAAATATTCATAAGAGTCAAATCACTTCAAGAAATATATATATTATTCTTCAACTTTAAAGTTTAATTAAAATTCTTAGCTTCTAAAGTCTTGAAATTAAAATATTCAGGTTATTTTACTCTCATAAATTTTAATTTCAGAAAATTTGATTTTATTGTAGAATTTTATAACTTATCTTAAAATTTATAGTTTAAAAGTGGATGCACCAATATAATTTTATACTTTATTTTGTATTCAAAAATTTAAAAAATGCCTCCGTTTAAGCAAAAATGTTTGGCAGCTAATTCAACAACTTTGAATCAGTTTCATAAGTTATAAAGTGAAGTCAATGTTGACTATTTCTTTGGAATTTAAGATTCCAGGTTAAATCCCAGACTCTGGTGAATAACGAAAGAGGGATATTATGTTTCTGGTATGTCCAATAATTTCAGTGCTTGCAAGCTTTCTGGATTTCTTTCAGAGTGACAAGTGAAAGGCAATTATCTTTGGAAGGTCCAAAAGCACGGCAGTATTCAAATGCCATAAAACAACTTTCAGCTGTTAGTTTGTCCGCAACGTGTCATTCACTAAGAATTTAAATAACTCTTGGTTATTTTTTTACGAAAGTGCAAAGAGAGGTTTTATCAATTAAGTTTTTGCTTCTCATTTCAAGATGAATAGGCGATTGAATTTTGATGCCTATTTTTATTTATAAGAGACATTGCATAATATGAAATTGAGGTTTAATTAGCAACGCATATTTTGTGCGATGATCATTAATTACATTTAATGAAAGGGCGCAAGACTATGTCATTGACTTCCTCCGCCTCCTCAAATGGCGTGGGGCCTTACCTGCATTCCACCCTTCAAGTGTTTCGTCCAGTTAACCCCTCATTAAGTGGTTTTCAAACTCCTTTCTTGGGTAGTAATGGGCTAAAGGAGAAAGGTGTTTGGTGGCATACGAAAAAGCTCAAACGTAATTAATTTAAAAAAAAAAGATATGTGCTAAATGATACCGTGAGCCATCATTGCTGGTTCAACGTACTTAAATTAATGAACCAGGAATTCTCTGAGATTAAAAGTGAATGGAAAGAGAATGCCAAACGTTGCTTGTTTGATGACTGCCGTTTAACTCTCATGATATCTTCTTTAGAAGATAATTGCAGGAAATGAAACCCGTCATGAAAAATGACCCTTATCAAGTGTTTTGAAAGGACTTGATTCACTGACAATGTGACCTTTTTTACCAATTATTTCTGTTTTCCTTTTTTCATTTTATACCCAAAATTTGTTATGTATGTAGTATTATATCATTTAGTTTTAGGTATTTATTCCATTATTATTTTATATCAGCAGTACAGCTTGAATTCACATTTTGGAAGAAGACACTAGAAACGTTCGTTATTTCAAAAATATTTGCAAGCTTGCGATGATCTAAAAGACATTAATAACTTAATGTGCGATAGAATATGTGTGTGAACTAATAAATCAATTTACAGATACCATAGAATGTCTTAATTTTTCTTAAAGTAAAATATGAATAATTTTACTTTCAAAATAAAATTTATTGCCGGCGTGTAATATTTAAAATTAAAATCAGAGAAAATAAATTCTCGACATTTTTTATATTTAAGTAAAACCCATCCATAAAGATAATTTCACACAAGCATATTCACAATGAAATTGGTTCCGGTGTAACTGTTTAAATACAGAGAAAAAAACCAATTTTATGGTCAAATATATCAATTAATTTTTGCTATAATTGCATGATTTTTGCATGAATTTTTGTTGGGATTTTATATAAATTATTAAAAAAGGAGTTCTTTTGAAGTGAGATTCATAATAATTGGTACTAACTGTAATCAAAATTATAGATAATGCTAAGCCTTTTTTAACCCTTTTTTTAGCCATAACAAGGCCGGAAACTGCTACTCATTTATCGTTACCTGGTGGGCACCTGTGAATTAAGTCACGGAGTCGGTAGCACTACCCACGTCACACCACCACAAACCTGTTTATAGGGCGGGCCACATTCATCCATCATCAGAGGAAAGGACAAGAAACGCATTGGAAGAGAAAGTACATCCATGCCCGAGCCGGGATTCGAACCCAGGATCTCCACAACCGTAGTCAGTTACGCTAATCACTAGACACGTTGGGTGGCATAATGATAAATTTTATGCAACTCATAATGAAGGATTACTATAGAAATTAATATTGGCGATGTTTTATTTAAAACATTGAAATATTCAAATGTTCATAGACAAGACAAGATATAACACAGCTCAATATATAACACAACATGCAACACAATATATATACAAGAGGGGTATGTTATGTAGATAAAATGAAGCATGGAATAAATTCTAATTTCAATAAACATTTATTAAAAATATTAGTGGAAACAGTGCTCTACAACCTTCCGCTTTCATTTCCTGTGTAAGGATGTGGATTATCACATTAAAAATGGTAAATAAAAAGTTTAGTAGGTAATGAATTAGCTAATTAGTGCCAATATAATAAGTTATGAGCTAATAAAATCTTTTGAATTATTTTAAATTATAAAATAATGTGTATTTCAAGTTTAAAAAAAATTAAAAAATCTCAGAAAATATCTTCTATATTCTGGGCATTATTTTTCGAAACGAATCGAACGAAACGAAAAAAAAACTGCCTATATTACATAATGATTTAAACTCATTCTAGAATTTTAATTCGCCACATAGTGCAAACTGATCCTTTAACATTATTTTTTTGAAAATATCCATTATAGACATTATTTATAATAAAGGGACAATCTCCATAACTGACTACATCATGAATATTATCTCTATTGTTGATTCCGGACATAAATGAAATAAATACATAAATATTTTACTGATGTTAAAGAAAAAATAATTTTTTGATGCGGTGAGATATTTACATACCCTATAAAAAACATTTCTCATTTAAAAAAATACATTGTTTATTGTTTTATTAACAAATTGTATGAAAATGTACTTCAACTACTGAAAAGCTTGTATATTACCTATATATGGTAAAAAGGTTAAGGAAAATTTAATTTTCTTTGATAATATTTCCTTCAGTTTTTCTTTTAAAAAAACTGAGCTATAAAAATGTTGACAATAATAGATAAGACTGAGAATAGGTTCTCAAATTTGAAAAATAAAATTAAAAATTCATATGCATATTGATCACATTAATTTCAGAAATTAAATTACAATATCCTGTTTTTTAAAATTTACCACAAGTTGTTCTTATCTGAAGTGTATTGTATTGATGCTAAAATATTTATTATTAAGGTTTCGAGGAGCTTCCTATTTATTTTTGACTATTAGGCGATATTAAAATTAGTTTTAAAACCCATTTAGAAGTTTAGAGTACTGTTTATAGTACTTAGAGTAGTTTAAAGTGCTTAGAGAACTGTTGAGTACTGTTTATACAATTATAATCATATATTATATACCTTACTCTAAATCAGGTACTAATTTTTAAATTTTTCACCTATTTCTTTGTTTTGATTTCTAGTCTTGTTACTTTTTTGCTACTTTGATAAACTTCTTTTTTAATTTTTTTTACTTTTATTGGTGGGCACCCTTGAGCAAGTAAGTACATTAGCCCATTTGCCTTAACAAGACGGAAAATTGCTACTCATTTTATCGTTACCCGGTGGGCACATGTGAGTCAAATCACAGAGTTACGAGTAGCATCGCCCACGCCACACCCCCACAAACCCGTTTATAGGGCGGGCCACATTCATCCATCGTCTGATAAAAGGACAAGAAACACAGAGAAAGAGAAAGTACATCCATGCCCGAGCCGGGATTCGAACCCAGGTCCTCCCCATCCGTAGTCAGTAAGCGAATACAGTTCAAGGGGAATACGGGCTGCAAA
The DNA here is from genome assembly GCA_026290005.1 of Latrodectus geometricus. NCBI lineage: Eukaryota > Metazoa > Arthropoda > Arachnida > Araneae > Theridiidae > Latrodectus > Latrodectus geometricus. The sequence continues at coordinate 44,735 of JAPDSC010074017.1, read as the reverse complement.
AAACATCGGCGGAACTATGACTTGCTGTCAAATCATTCAGCGAATACTTTGGCTGTTGAGAAGATTGTGATGCAAGACAACCCCAACACCAGATCAAAAAATATTTGAAAGTAGTTCGAGTATTTTTCGTGAACATTTTCTGTCGGAATTTATCACAATTTTTCACTGCAAATTTCATTTACATTAAAAGAAAATTTCTCATTCCAAAATTAAAAAAGGTAATAGCTTTTTCAATTTTCAAATATATTATTTACATTAATATATTGAAAGAATAACGTTTGATATACTTTTGAAATTCAACAATTCTTAATGCAAAGATATGCTTAAGA
>JAPDSC010074017.1:7425-27516 GCA_026290005.1 Latrodectus geometricus | reverse complement strand
AAATTTTATTTTGAAAGTAAAATTATTCATATTTTACTTTAAGAAAAGTTAAGACATTCCATGGTATCTATAAATTGATTTATTTGATCACATACATAATCTATCACACATTAAGCTGTTAATGTCTTTTAGATCATCGCAAGCTTGCAAATTTTTTTGAAATAACGGACGTTTCTTGTGGCTTCTTCCAAAATGTGAATTCAAGCTGTACTGCTGATATAAAAAAAATAATTTAATAAATACTTAAAGCTAAATGATATAATACTACAAACATAACAAACTTTGGATATAAAAGGAAAAAAGGAAAGCAGAAATAATTGGTAAAAAAGGTCACATTGTCAGTGAATCAAGTCCTTTCAAAACACTTGATAAGGGTCATTTTTCATGACGGGTTTCATTTCCTGCAATTATCTTCTAAAGAAGATATCATGAAAGTTAAACGGCAGTCATCAAACAAGTAACATTTGGCATTCTCTTTCCATTCACTTTTAATCTCAGAGATTCCTGGTTCATTAATTTAAGTACGTTGAACCAGCAATGATGGCTCACCGTATCATTTAGCACATATCTTTTTTTTTAAATTAATTACGTTTGAGCTTTTTCGTATGCCACCAAACACCTTTCTCCTTCAGCCCATTACTACCCAAGAAAGGAGTTTGAAAACCACTTAATGAGGGGTTAACTGGACGAAACACTTGAAGGGTGGAATGCAGGTAAGGCCCCACGCCATTTGAGGAGGCGGAGGATGTCAATGACATAGTCTTGCGCCCTTTCATTAAATGTAATTAATGATCATCGCACAAAATATGCGTCGCTAATTAAACCTCAATTTCACATTATGCAATGTCTCTTATAAATAAAAATAGGCATCAAAATTCAATCGCCTATTCACCTTGAAATGAGAAGCAAAAACTTAATTGATAAAACCTCTCTTTACACTTTCGTAAAAAAATAACCAAGAGTTATTTAAATTCTTTGTGAATGATTTAACAACACGCTGCGGACAAACTAACAGCTGAAAGTTGTTTTATGGCATTTGAATACTGCCGTGCTTTTGGATCTTCCATAGATAATTGCCTTACACTTGTCACTTGGAAAGGAACCCAGAAAGCTTGCCAACACTGAAATTATTGGACATTCCAGAAACATAATATCCATCTTTCGTTATTCAGCAGTGTCTGGGATTTAACCTGATATCTTAAACTGCATAGAAATGGTCTTAATAACATACCACATTGACTTCTTTGTCGTATAACTTATGAAATTGATTCAAAGTTGTTGAATTAGCTGCCAGACATTTTTGTTTAAGCATCTTTTAGGATTTTGAATAGAATAAAAAGCATAAAATTATATTGTTGTATCCACTTTTAAACTATAAATTTCAAGATAAGTTATAAAAATTCTAGTATTAAAAACAAATTTTCTGAAATACAAGTCAAACAGAACCTGAACATTTTATTTGCAACACTTCAAAAGCCAAGATTCAATAGTTAAACATTTTAAAAAGAAAAGCATTTATTTTTTTGAAATGATGTGACCCTTGTGAATATTCATTTATCTAATTCTATTAAAATATTAGTTTGGGGAAAAAGTAATCCATTATTTTTTCGGTAGACGTCTGTAGTGATCGATATCTCGTGAGGTATCTATCAAACAATTTCAGATTTATGCTCGTTGGAAAGGTGACATTTGACACTTAAATATCCTCTTGCGGTTTTTTGTTTGATTCATTCAGTTACGAGTACAAGGTTTTAAAAATGGAAGACAACAAACAGAAAATTCGATACATTTTTGTTTTTCTTTTATAATGGCGAAAATGCTAACCAGGTGGCTAAAATTGTGAAAGGTGTTTATCGTCCTATATATGACTGTAACAACCAGTTACGCACAATTTTGATTTCGTCGATTCCGTTTGGGTATTTGGATGCTATAGAAGCACCTCGCATGGATACAACATCGTCGAGAATATCTATAAAATATCAAAAATTATTAAACTTGACAGCATGTCAGCAGTAGTAACGCGCAAGACCTAAAAATCTACATGAAAACTGTTTTAAACCTTTTTACAAAGCGAATCTGAAAGAAGTTACAAAAATTTCACGTAAAAATAAGGGATTTCTTTTCCCCAACCTAATATAATAATAGAACGCCTACGAAAATGTTATGACAACCTAAAAACGACATCACTGACGTATTGTGAAGATTTTTCTCGTCACCAAAACTAAGTTTACCCAAATTATTATTTCTATAACATTAAATTTCGTCAAAATCACTTGTTGCGAAGAATGTTTGATTGTATAATTTACAAATTTATGATGAAACATGATTTTGTTATACATTTTGTCAAAAATGCAAAGTGAAGCATGTATTTCTTATCAAATATATAAATTGGACTGATTGCAAAATGTATATTAAATGAGGAGAAGAATAATAATTGAGTAGTTTAGAAAGTTTGGTAGATTACTGGCATGACTTAAATAGAATTCGAGAACTTTTTTATAACCTACAGAAAGCTAGCAAGTAAAACAAAAACTAATGCTAAGAAATAAGCAAGAAAACAAAATGCATGTTGCACGATTTTTTAAGTTGCCGATTTTGCCGATAGATGGCAAAAGCACACTTGAAGAGCTCAGTCCTTGCTGAGAATTAAAGATAATTTTATTGGACTTCTTTAAAAATCAGTTAACAAAGAATATTTTATTTGCAACATATTTCATTTATTATTCTGTTACTTTTTCTAGTTATAAATTTTATATACATAATTTTATAGAATTCAGATTATATTACATATGTCTGTAACCATAACTGCATCATTTTTCAAAAAAAAAGGATATGTTAGTTCTTTATTTTACATCATTAATTAGAAATTAGAAATTTTCTGTCATCTTTGAGGCAATCGATAATGAAAATAAATAATGATAATGAAATCAAATCAATGAAAATATTGTTTCAATAAAATAAGTAGTAATTAGTACTTGAGTAAAATATGCACTCGAGAAAGGACAAATTATTACATTAATTAAATTAACGTTTATGGAAAAAACAAACCCAAAGGGCTCATTCAATGAATAATTTAAAATTTTCTAATAATTTGGTGAAAGCATAAAAAAGTTGAAGTAAAAGTCACGATGTTCCATCGAATTATGAGAAATATTGATGTTTATTTATAAAATTAAGTAAATTCAATTATGTTAGCTGCATTCTCAGTATTTATTGGCAATCCGCTTCTATTTTAACTGATCTTTTAGTAATTTGTTAATATAAAATAAACAGTGTTTTCCGTTCAAAATATGGCTTCAAAATTTTATGAAGAAAAAACGAAACAATATATTTTTTTTATATCTATATTATTTAGCAATAGGATCTCATATTTCTATAAATAGTCATTCTAAAATCTTAACTCTTTAACGGTAGAATATATTAGTTTGGGGAAAAAGAAATCCATTATTTTTACGTGAACTTTTTGTAACTTCTTTCAGATTCACTTTGTAAAAAGGTTTAAAACAGTTTACATGTAGATTTTTAGGTCTTGTGCGAAGCTACGACTGCTGACATACCGACAAGTTTGATAATTTTTGATATTTTATAGACATTCTCGACGATGTTGTATCTATGCGAGATGCATCTTTAGCATCCAAATACCCAAACGGAATCGACGAAACCAAAATTGTGCGTAACTGGTTGTTACAGTCAAGTCAGTATAGGACGATAAACACCTTTCACTATTTTAGCCACCTGATTAGCATTTTCGCCATTATAAAAGAAAAACTAAAATGTATCGAATTTTCTGTTTGTTGTCTTCTTTTTTTAAAACCTTGTACTCATAACTGAATTAATCAAACAAAAAACCACAAGAGAATATTTTAGTGTCAAATGTCACCTTTCCAATGAGCATAAATTTGAAATTGTTTGATAGATACCTCACGAGATAGCGATCACTACAGACGTCTACCGAAAAATTAATGGATAACTTTTTCCCCAAACTTATATATATATATATATATATGTATTAATAATAATAATAATAAATGTATAATAATCCACTAAGAATCACATTTTTTAAAGAATTATCAGAAGTAAACTTAACTATTTATTAAACATACACACCACCCTCACATATTTGTGTTTCATTATATATTCTTCAAAATATCCCAATGAAGTTAACGGTGGTTTAACAGGCCACCAAAAGAAGGGACAATAAATTTTAATACCCAGATTGCTTGAATGACTTTTATATAGTTCTATTGTTCTTTTTTTCAGGATTTTGGATATTTCTTTGACTTTCTGAGTAAGTGCAACTTTGTAACTGTGACTGTTTGCACTATTTCGTTGTTAACGTCTTTATCAAAAAACCTAATCTTTAGAACATGTTTCATACGCCTAAAAATAATTTACTAATTTTTGTCAGATATTTCAGTTTTATGAAATCATAGCAAGTTATATATAAAAGATTATTTTTATTAATGTTATAGTTTTGAATTCAGAATTTACTAATAGAAAATGTTTATATTCTTATATGCAATCAGACTTGTAACTAGTAGGAAGCGTACGAGAATTACATACAGTAACTCATTTTAATTGCATGTTTGCTAAGAATTATCCTCGCCGTGTTTAATAATTAATGAAACATTTAAGGCATTCTCATAAAAAATTAAAATTTCCATAAATATCACTTCATTAAACTGATATATTTATATTTTAAAAGCATGCTTTTCTTTTTATAATACATCCTCAACAATCATTTGAAACATGATGAACTCAACAATCATTTGAAAATTGGAAATTCTCTTTATATACAATATTCGTACTTTGAGATTGGAAGAATGTTGCATTTTGAGATTTTAATTATTTTTTTTAATTTTTCAATGAAATCAAGCAATAAAATAGAGTTCCTAAAAAGGATTTTATTTCAGAAGTTCGAATTATATTTTATTATAAATTTACGATAAGTCTACAGATTTACTCAGTGATATAGCATTCCATAACTTTTTCCTCTTTTAATCAATGAAATTTAATTTAATCTTCATTGTGTGTGTAGTTTAATTTATTTATTTACTTACTTATTACTCGATGTAATTTAGTTAATTACTTAATTTCTGATGCACAATGTGTTGCTGAAAATATCCAATTATTATTTTTAATGTTCTTTCTCAAATAACTGTATATATAGATTTTCTATTTATTCTACTTTCTTTTAATGGCAATTTGGTTGGTATTAGGTATAATAAATAGAATTTTCAGAGGGATATTTTTTAAATTTTAAATTCTTCCAAATGCCTTTAATATTCTTTGCAACGATGATCGGTTTTTTTTTTTTTTTTTTTTTTTTTTGCTGGAGTTTTAATTGTAACCTGATGATTTCAACATGTTTTAATCTTTCTCACCATACAATATTTAATTTCTGTTGATATTTTAAGCAAGTAATGCTTCAGGTTTTGGGTCTTCACTGGTCATTGGTTTCAATTATTTAATTGGAAGATTCATATGGTGCTGCCATCTATGAGCCAAAAGTCGTACTTTCACCTTCGTATAAGGATGCTTTACTAAAAAACGGAAGACTCTCTCTCTCTCTGACTTCATTCGCTTAGTCTCCGATGAATGGGCTTAGAGTTGCCAAGTGTCATCAGAAACGACAAAAGTCACAAAGGAACACTTATGGTATGATGTGGTCAGATTTATTTAATCTTTTTGCTTAGACTGCTGTTGTAGAATATCGATCTAGAATACTCGTCAATACGTTCAGAAATATATATTTATGATGACATGTATCAGCAAAAATTTATTCTATTGTTCTGAAATATTCATCTAGCCTATATACTCGTCATAAAATGATGATGGAATATTGGTGGAATGTACAGATTCCAGTTTTTCGTTTAAGGATTACTTTAGAAATAAGATTTACCACAAAACGTACTATATTTTATTTAATAACCTACAAGACAACTGCTTAGTTTCAGTTCAAGTGAAATTGAACTTGGATTTGACCTGAGTATATCGAAAAATAAAAGAATATCAGATTTTGTGTTATTAATCTTTTTAAGGAGCAATAATTCTCGAATTATTGCGCCAATGATTGGTTTGTCCACTAGAATAACTTTTTGCACAAGAAAGCTACTTCACTTATTATTTACTGCTTTAAATAAAGCAACAGTAATGAAACATAAGCGAAGAAATGAAATTTCAGTTGATTCAATAAAATGTCGAAAATAGTTGTTAAAACAGAATAAAATAATAGCAAAATTAATTAGAGCTTCTTACCTGATGCTGTATTCTTAAAAATAATAAGGAAATAGCAATATATTATTGTATTTAAGGAGGACTAGCTTTCTGATTCCGACAACTTTTTGGTCTTTGATTTCTAGTATAAAACCTGTAACTTACTATCTTTCAAGTAAAATTGTAATTTAGAATGATAATATATTTACTGTTTTATAACCATATTTAATTATCTTTGCCTAGACACTGTTTTATACCATGAACTCAGGTTCTGCTTATGTACCAGCTAAAAGCAAATCATAGGAGTTCTGCGGAATACTTGATTTAATTACGAATTTATTTATTATTGAAGTCGGGATTTATATTTTATCCGCATTCCAATGCAATTTCAATCGATGGCGTACTGGAAAATTCGAATACACGTTTGCTGCATATTTACGTAAAATGTGTATTTTTCAAAAATTAATAAATAGTTTTGAATATTATTATTTGTTTTGAATAATTAAATGATAATGTAGGAAAAAGATATTTGCTGTCTAACATATTTTATCTTTATACTCGTAAATTATTCCAAAACTCAGTGGCACGACAGCACATAGAAGGCCAAGTCCTACTGGTACAGAACATCGGTCAAGAAAATAGGCATGGGAAATGGTTATACCTATTTTCTTGACCGGGGATACTGGGATGCCAAGCATATGTGGTCGTACATACCCAGCGGTGCAGGCGAGCCCCGGAATGTACCTTACGGTTAACGTGCTTAGAATACTCGCCTATCACCAAACCCTTCATAATTTATAACTTGGTAACGTGACGACACACATACACAAATCTAAAATAGTACTCTCTTCTCCACATCTATGTCACACCAGCTGGGTGATGTGGTCAAACGAAACCGCCAGTGAAACGACCGCAGTTTCCGAGCAGGTTTGGTACTCAATTTTATCGATACCCTGAAGAGAAGAAGGGTTGAGTAAATCATGCTCAACCCGGGGATTAAATCTGAGACGTTTGCTTAAGAAGAGTGAAATGCTACCAGGTTTTAATCAAAAATTATAATTAAATGAAAGTTTTAAAATGGGAAAAAGTACCACATTTGTCTGTTCTTAAAGCGAACAGAATTCCAAAACAATGCCCTTTGCAGTAAAAGCGACCTCACAATAAGTTCAAATCAACGTTGATCAACACAGATACAGCCATATCTCTGACATTATCATTAGCTTCAACAGCATTACTTACAGCAATGTCCATAGACTTTTTACAGACAACTGTCAATCCATTTTTTAAGCTGTCATTGAGCCTCTCAAATTTTTGTGGAGGAGGAGGTAGGTTCAAGATGGCACAAAGAGTTTGTGCAGCATTTCTGCCTTTCCCTATGCAACGCATTGCATATGCCAGTCTAATATTTATGTCATATCCTAAACTAGATATGAGGGATGTGCATGTTGTAGAAGAGTTTTGACAGACTTTGCAGTGAATGTTTATAAAAGAGGCAAGACCTCTGCGGCTATGTAACTCTTCATTTACAATGAAAGACTCCGATGAATTGCACTGTTTACACACGAACATGTCGTTAATCAGACTGTTTAGAACTTTAACACTAATAATAATATTTACATCTTGAGTTGAATTATTTTCAAAGTCTTCATTCAATACAAAAGAATTTTCCAGCTTTTGTTTTGAAGCACTCTCAGCTTCAGGTACACTGCTTTGATCATACTTCGTAGTATGTTGATTCTGATGTCTCTTCCTACTGTTGAAACTTCTCCTTCGAGGCATGATAAACAAACAATTGATAAGAATTTAAACTCAAACAGAGTTATAGAATTAATTATAATAATTAATCAGCAGATTTAAAAATGAAGCAGCATAAATCGAACTAATAATCACAAGGCAAATCATAAAGTAAACACAAACAACGCAGCACGTAATGTGAACAAATCATTCACACAGCTTGGAATTTTTGTTATCTTTAAATGTTAATGCCAGATTCAGAAAAAAAATAACGGAGGTTATACAAATGATCATTTATTCCCTACTTTTCTGTTGAATTGGTACTGCAATGGGCATATTTGAAACCGAAACTTTTCTGCAAGTGGGCGTGGCACTGTTTGTGTACATTTTATTTTCGATTATTTAAACCATTTAAAAACATCAAATAAATGAGTGTTATACATTTTTAGATTCAGAAAAGTATACTTTATTTAAAATAACTAAAATTGAAAAATTGATTTTTTGAAGGTTAATCAGGTCTTACTTCCCTTAAATAAATTACGAACATTGTAATAAAAATTTGGAAAGAGAACATTGTTTTAATAAGGTATCAGCATCGTGACATAAGTTTCAATCCATTCTGTGAAATTCTTCTCTGTTCAACCCTGGACAAAATTTTGGTAACAAAACAAATATGGAATTCATTTTAAAAGAGGACCTTTTTTTTTCAAAAGACATTATAAAAACTTTTTTGTGATAATAAATATTTCTCTGTTAATTAATTTGAATGTTTAAGTCAATATGTAATTTGAGCTCAAGATTTGTCAAAAATTACCATAAAATGTTTGCTGAACTTAGTTCCGACATCTAATCTCTTTTATAATGTCATTTTTTTTTTGGGGGGGGGGGGAATAGATATCGTTTTAAACTGCTAACTGCAGAGCTAAGATTTTTTTGAGCCACTCACACTTGTATCATTGCCTTTAATTAAGATTTAAGTTTTCTATCCAATTCTAAAGAAAAAATATGTTAATTACATTCCGAAAAAGTGCAATAATATCCAAAAATAATTATAAAGTAATATATAAATACCTAATTAAAAATATTTATTTAAACATTATAATTTATAGTATAATTTACTCACATATTTTTTTGTTGATAGGTTTAAATATTTATCAGATATATTCTACATGTACATAATTTATATTATATCTTATTATTATGTGTAGTTCTGTAAGTATTATTTCATTTGAGAGGGAAATTTATTTCAATTTCTTTTTAAATTAAAAGCCATTTTGTGAAATTCTTTGTTTTTTAAAAAAATGAAATAAAATATTTTTTATTATTTAGAATTGTGACAAAACATAATTTTATGTATTTATTATCTTTTAGAAAAAATTTTTTTATTTATTTATTTATTTTTTATTGTTAATATGTTAATAAATGCATTATTTTTGTTATTCTTAATAAAAATTATATTTATATCAAGAACAATAAAAATATATTTTTACTAGGAAAGAAAGATGTGGCTGCAGACTGTTTCATTTATAACAAAGTGTTTTTTGAGAAAAGAAGTTTTTTCATTGTTATATAGCAGCTAACAACTAGTTTATGTAATTAAATATTATTTTTTTAGAAAACATTTTTTTGTTAAACTGCGATAAACGAATATTATGTAATTCATAGACTTTTGAGTAGGTTTTCTTATTGTGATGAGATGTGGTAAAAGGTAACAGATGTCTTAAACATCTGTAGTATTTCAAGCATTCATTTTTCTCAAAATTTGTGTTGCCATCTTCTAATACACAATACTATCTATGTAAAGATTTGAATCTGCTTTACAGCTCTCAAGAAATAATTTTCTGTTTCCAGTAGTACTCTGATAAACATACTTTTGAAATTATAATATAATTTATTTAATTTTGTATAACTAAAGATGCTTCATTTAATTATTGACAATTAATCCTAAACAGGCCCTTTTTCTCAAATTCTTCGCAATAATTTTTATGTTGTTAAAGTAATTTAGATAGAATATTTTTATTGAATTAGCTAATGAATTAAAACAAGATTAAATCTAAAATTTTGCGTCCAAAATAATTTTTTTTCTCAAAATATATTTTGTGAAAATTAAATATTTTTCTTGCTTAAAATCTGTAGCGTAATGGACACAATTTTTTAGAGCAAAAAACAAAATTCTAGTGAAGATAAATAGTATGATTTTATATAAAATAATAGTGATATTTTTGACATTTTTAATGATTTAATCATAAAATTTTATCACCTTAAATTTTTTTCGCTTTATATTATGCACAGGCAAATTCATAATCAACATTTATTAATTAGTTATTGTAAATTGAATTGTAAATGTTCACTTAAAATAACATTCTTAAATACAAATTTCTTTTAAATTAATACATTTTTTGTTATTTTAATTATTAAATATTCAGTTAAAATATTTAATAATATCATTTCTTTTTATTAAATTTCAAATTTTTTTTCATTGAAATTATAATTTAAACTCTAGTTTCATAAAGTTCAAATCAAGAGAATTTAATTAAAATTCTCTAGAGAGGTTCATATATTCAATTGTAAAGCCTAATAATTTATGGTAATGAATATGTGGCTATAATTTTTAGAAGCAATTTAAAACACGAATCCAAAATTATTTATTGACATTTTAAATCAAGGCAAATACACTGAGAAAACATGAAATTCTTCCTTGAAATGAAATGTATTAGTTTAAAAAGCGAGGACAATGAGTAACAGAATTTTCATTTAATGAAAAAAAAAATTAAAAAAAAGCATTTCCTGAAACAAGTTTCCTTATTATGCTCACTTGTTTTCGTCATACGATCTATCCCAACGTTCTCTAGCACATAATGACTCTTTCATTTTTAGATAAATCACGCATAAAAGCGAGAATAATTACATCTCTCCGCTGTACGTCGCTGCAAGCGTAGAGGTTTCGTTGCCAGCAACGCCTATCGAATCCTGTCCGCTGTTCCGATGCGTAGGCATTGTTCTGAGAGAAGCGACAGATAAAAAGAAAAAGAAAAGTTGTAAAAGTTAGTTCGAAGTTATGTTCGTTTCGACCAATGAGTCCATCTCCTATACTAGCTTCAAAGTTTGTCTCTTTTTTTTTTTTTTTATTATTACGTGGGATAAAATACAGTCCTTTATTTTTTCTACGTCATTCTTAATCGCAAAACAACTGGCAACTGAGCGGATAATCAATGCTGGTGGAATATGAAGACTTGAACTACTTTATAAACAATCGTAACAATGGGAGAGATGTGTTTGATTTAAATATGTGGGGGGAAAATATTCGTTTGTCTGTCATTTTAACCTTGCCGCCTTCTGATTCTAATCTAGTGAAAGTTTTTAGATGCTTGGATAAATAATCTTTGGTGAACGGTCAAATTTATTATCTAATACTGATGTGAAAAGTTCACTGTTTCGGTAAACAATATCTTTGTCAGATATTAGATGTGACATGAGAATCAGCATCTGTTCAACTCATCTCATTTTCAGAATCGTTATTATCGTTTGCTATTGTCTCATTGCGGAAAATAAGTTCCTGTAAATATCGATATTCGATGCAAATCGACGACGAGAATTGCGATCCATGCAAATGGAACACAGTATGGAATATTCTCGATTCTTCGGAATTGGTAAGTTTTTTCATTAGAATGTACTTTAAATTATCCTCAAAACAATTACAGTTTAAATGAATAGTTGCTTTTGGAATTGTTCGATTATTTTCATATATTTTACTTTATACTGATCATTGGATCTCTGCCGATCATTATCTAGCGATTTCATTTTCAATATAATAATTTAATTCGATATGTCTTTCTTATAAAAATGGTATATTTTACCATATAACTTAATGTATTGTAAAATAAAAAAATAATTTTTTTTATATATACTCATAAATTCATTGTAGAACAATATACTCATAAATTCTTTGAAAATTTAATGCGAATCACTACGTTTCCAAAGTTATAATTATTTTTTTTAAATAAAATATAATATTTAAAGCTTCGCAATAAGAAACAAAATAAATAAGGCTAAATACCTTAAATTTTACTAATATTTTGATAAGTCCATTTTATTACTTGTGAGTTCTTTTAATGATTTTTTTTTTAATTTTCGAAAATTACTATTATTAAATTATTTCATTAAAATTTAATCCGGGCAAACATAAGAAACTGTTAAAGTGTATTTATTATTATTTATCAATTTCTGTGATAATATATGAGGTAAGTTTAGAATTGGGTTTAAGTTTTCTCAATTGGTTATTTGTAGTCTGTTAATTATTTCTATTATCCTAAATTATTAGGGAAATAGAATCTTTCAGTTCCATTAATATCTTTTAAGAGAAAATGTGTTCATTTGATCGATCAACACTTTTTATTATCAATAATTAAAAAAAGAATAATAAAAATATATAATTTTTTTAAAAAATTCATAAAAGTCTGATATTGCTGATTAATTTTGATATTTTGCGATTTTTTAAATATATCCAATAAATATATTGAACTGATTTTTTAAATCTATTATACATTTTTAATTTTAAATAAACATTGTGAGAGCATTGTATGAAAATAATTAAAATTTTAAACTCACACTTTTTTTTCTTTTTCTAAAGAGAACTTCTTAAGAAGGGAATTTGTGAAAAAAGTTATAATTAAAAAATATAAATAAGTAATAATAAAAATTTTAAAAAATAAGTAATAAAAAAGTAAATTTAATTAATACTAAAAAAGATATTATACTTCTTAAGAAGAAATTATAAAAAAGTTATTATAATATTTAATAAAAATTTGAAAGAAAACTTTAATGTAAGACAAATTATAATTGCTAGTCGAAATAAATATTACTTATTTCTGCCGAACATCTAAATAACCTGTTTAAAATTTCTTTAGGAAACTGCTTCGCTTTTAATGTATCTAATCTAAAATATTAATTAATTTTTTTAAAAAGTAATTTTTTTATTTTTCATGAGAATTAACTTTTTGTTGGAATTCTTCAGGAAAATCCTAATTTTCATATTTCTTTGATGTATTGAAACTTGATGTAATAAACCGTACGTTAATTATTTCCAACGGTTTTATATTTTTTCTGTATAAGAATAAAAACACTGAAATAAAAACACTTTAGAAGATTAAATATTTAAACTGAAATAATTTTCTTTATTATTTTATAAAAAAAATCATGTAAAAACATGTAATATTATGTTTATTAATATAATATTACAAGGGTTTTTCATGGCGAAATTTATAGAATGCAATAAGCTACAAAAACTGAAGAAACAGACACCAAGTTATTGAAAACGCAAAACATAATAATATTAATACCAAATCAAAGTATAAAATTTCAAATAAATAATGCATATCCTTAGAAAAGTCTGGCATACCTTTATTTTTTAAGTTTTTATTAAGCTGTTCGGTAAAATAAAGCGAACATAAAAATTGCGAACAAAAGATCTACTTGAATATAATTTTGATAAAATACAAAGTGAAATATGAATTTATGTAGAAAAGAAATTTGTATTTGAAGTAAGAAACCAATAATTTAGTTTGATTTTAAAATTCACCAAAAGAAGTGTCTTTCTTTTAACTTTTTCAAATTTGAAATAGGTTGGAAGCATTAAACTGCTTAAAATATCAAAATAACTGAACATCAGAATAAAGGAAATTATATATATGTGTACGAGAGTACCTTTATGGGCTGCTATTCATTTTTATGATTGTTTAAACTTTCTAAGAAATCGAAGATTCTAAGAATATTTGCGTCTTGGCTTCAAACCTGTCTTATCACATAACCAAATGAAATACCGTGAAATCAAAAAGCAGCTCGTTTAATAAGAATAAAAATGTTTGATTCTTATTAACATAGATAATAAGAATAGAATAAGAAATTAGATCATACAAAAGTATCTAATTTCTTATTCTAAACTCTCATTCTAAAGATCATACAAAAGTATCTAATAAAAGTGGAAATTACAATTATAAAAATTGTTATAGTAATTATAAATTTTAAAATATTTTACTTAATTCATCATAATAATTTGCTATGAATTCGCAGAGCACATTATTTATCATTTTTCAAAGTATCAATGTATTTAACTAACTGCACAAAAAAACAATTAGGGACAAAAAAATATATTCATTTAATTTTCTAATGCATAGTTCCTTTAAAAGTATTTAGTTTACGATATTTTTTTATTAAAAAATGAAAATTATATTAGTATTCTTCAAAGTCCATTGTTGCTGACTTTTTTTTATCTCCCTAATGTATTTTTAGATAATATTTGCGTAATAAGTTGATAACTTTTCAAATGTTCAATTACTTACGCTATTGAACGTAAGAAAGAGATAACAATAAAAAATTGTTTGTCTTTCACTTTGGATTTTCACAGCGAATATATATTACAAAAAATACATGCCTGTATATAGTGCAATAAATATGAATATATATTATAATAAACGAATAAATTTATATAAATAAAGTTATTTTTGTAATGGATTCAGTTTACAGAGAGAATGGAGTGAATCTTACTTCGAAATTCAAGTTTTTAGCTAATTTAAAATGAATTTTTTTTTTCATTTCAAAATTTTAATGAAAGTATTTATAAAAAATTAAAACTCAATTAATATAGATTTATACTATTTATAAACACTTATGACGTAATGTGATTGATTCATGTGATGCAGTATTGTGTTCCGGAATTATTTTTGCTTCAAGAAAGAAGCATGGGGCTCTTTCCTTCCTCTTAAAATTGTCATTTATGTGGAATCGTTATGAATAAAGAAAATATAACTTCAACATGTGGTCCTCCCTTTTCTTCATCACCATAATGTGTTTTTATTAAAGGAAAAATAACTATATTTTAATATATTTGGGGAAATATTGTTTTATTTTATTGCAGCGAATGTTTTTACGCTTTTCCTAATCCGCTACCGATAAGAAAGCCATTGGAATGCAGGTGAAAGGAGGTTTGATTCACTATTTAACAATTTCGTAATTGAAGGAAATTTCCAAGCGTTTCACGTCTCATTCAATTTGTTTAACTAATCTATTGAGACTTATTTCCTGATTTCAAGCAGCGTTTTGGACAAAGTTAAATAAATAAATAGTAAGCAATGTTTTTTCCATATCACAACTTTTCCAAGAAAGCTAAATACACATTTTAATCATAAAAGCTACAGTGAAAGAAAGCCTATGGGCTTGCTGTTATTATTATGTAATATTTGTAAAAAAAAAAAACCCAGGTGTTTTTTAGTTGTATTTTTGAAGAAAAATATCTAATGTATCTCTTTTTAAAACAGTGCGGTGCTTTTTGTAGAATCGTTCTTTCAATCAATTATCGGTGTTTTCATTTCACGGATATGTTTACTTAGCGAATTATTCAAAACAAAATCATTAAGATATAAGCCATTCTTTATAAGGAACTACTCTGATATAACCCCCAAAATCGGAAATTTGGCGACCTTTTTTCTCGCCAAGATGGATTCTTGCTAAATACAAAAAATTAATACATAAAAATCTTTGAAAAAAGACTCAATAAATTGTACAAAATACAAGAAAATATTAAATTTGGCAACTGCAAAAACCTAAATTGGCAACACCGAAATAAGAAACAGCAACCCTAAAGGTCCTTAGGGAGTGCCAGATTTGGCGCGTAATTTTTTTTGGGGGGGGGTATATCAAAGTTGTACCCTATATACATATATTTGTTTAAAAAATATTCATTTACCGCATTCATTGCTGTAATAAGTTAAATGAAAATTTCACAAAGATAAATAAAACATTTCACGAATTCTGATTAAAATAATGATATTTTAAATTCTGAGCAAGAGAAAAGAAATTCTTTTATTTAACTACTCCATATTTATAATATTTTACTTCAAAAACGGTTTATCCAGAATTTACGAAGGAAAATTTTGACTCAGCATCAAGTGTTAATGTTATTATAAAAATGTCTGCTTTATGTTTATTTTTCTTTACTTCAATTATTTTTATGTAAACGTTTAGCAATTAAAATAAGCATAGATCTAGAGTAGTGTTACTTGAGTAGAAGAAAATATTATTTTGACAATGTAGTTTAAAATTGAAAACTATATTTTATTAAAATTACATAAGAAGCGGATTATTTATAACTGAGGTTAAATAATATAAAACTCGGTTAATTATGAAACTCAATTTTTTTTTAGTAAAATTTATATAATGTTAAAATTTTTATTTAAAGCGTTGCTAAAAAAAGCGTTTGCTTTCGAACAAGAAATAACAACAAGGACAAGCTTATATAAAAACATTAATATAATAAATCGTAAAAATATTTAATTTTTCTAATGTATAATATTTTTACCAATGGAATTATTTAATATAATGTTGCATAAAATTATATGAACGCTGTAAAAGAATTTTACGTGTGTGTTCAAAACTTGTGCCTCAAATTCAAATATATATAAATGTAAAAATAAAAAATATTTATTACATAATATATATAATGAATAGAAGAGATTATTCAATTGCTCAGCATTTATTCGAAATTAACTTCTAGGATTGACAAGTTGTGTAACAATGGTCTAATAAAATTATTTGTGTTAAAATCTATCTAAAAATGATCTAACTTGGTTTAGGAAAATCAAATTATAAACGATGGTTTAGTGATCAATTTGTTAATTATGAGAAATATAAAAAAATGAGCGTTAATATTCACAAAATTATAAACAAAAAAACCCTTCGAGAATTAAAAACCGCTTACTTTGCTACTTTTCCTTTTCAATGTTGATTTATTTCCTTTAGATTATGTAAATGTAGTTGTCCATAGAGAACTCAGAATAACTACACATTGCTCTGTAAGGAAAGAAAAATTCTTGGTTTTATCAGAGCCATTGTTAAAAAACAGAAAATAAATGTTACATTTATGCATTATAGATGAACGTCTGTAGGGATTACTTTTCCTGTGCAATACTTGATTGCGGTTCTTTATCAGTAAAAAATATCCCCTGAAGGTTACATATATAACCTATTTTTTATTTGTATGTATAATTCCTAAATCAAAATGCTTACATATGCTGTAGTAGTAAGAGCGCGTTACTGCCGTTTTTGGATAACGGGTAAAAGAGACTCGTTTTTATTATATATGCACAACTTCAGGGGGATTTTTCAAGATTTTCTTTCTTGAGACGCGTGAGTACAACCTAAAGATTGTTTGAAATGTCCTTTTGGAAGCCAAAAAGCGCCAGGTATTCGTATAGATTACTAAGGTTTTCGACTTAACAGCTACCCAGTTCTGTTTCGTCAAAGTAATCCCTAACTAAAAAATATATTTTAGTATTTATACCATTTTAATTTTATTTATGTATCAGGAAAAGTATGGAAAAACTTTTCAAGATATAATAGTTATGCTTGTTTATTAAGTATGAAATTGAATTATTTATATAATTCATTTAGCAGTACTCCAAACAGATTTGATAGATTTCAGTATAACATGATTGTAATAAATATGTTATTTATGAGAAAAATTTCAGACCTATTATTTTTAAAACTTTATTTTTTGAAGACTTGTGTGTTGATCTTTTGAGTTGGTGTCTTAACTATTATGCATATGAAGAACATAACCATAACTCTTCATCAAGTCAATCTTTTAGAACTTAAATCAGTTTATATAACTAAATCATATTTTTCCTACAAATATCTTTTTTATGTTTTATGTGCTAATAACATATTGCAGAAAATGGTTCTTAACAAAAGAAATGGTTTAAAATCCATAGAAACAGATCTTAACGAATCCCATTATAATAACATTGACTTAATTATAATTGAAATATAACAATATAAAAGCAATGAACTACTAGGAAATGATACTAGGAAAACATTTTCATACCTTACTTAAGTTGGAATCGATAATTAAGAAATATACATGATGCATACATTGACATATTAAAATGTGTACCCCTTATATTTATAAAATATATTTACTACACTATAAGAGGAGTTCTATTGGATATTATATAAACTTTAACGCACATTTAAAGTTATATTATTGGCTTTAGTAGAAATTAAACTTATGAATGAATATTTCTATCTAAATGTCGTAAACAGCCACTCTTACAAATCTAAGGAAAACTTAATAATCTACTTGTCAAGGTTGTTTTCTTTATAGTGCCAAGGCCGCTTCTTCAGAGAAGCACCGCTATTTTACAAATTAAACTATCAGATCTATGCTCATAAATTTAACCAATCAATTCATGATTCTCGGTATATTCTTTTTCCAGATGAAAGTGTTCAATAAATTAAACATTAAATAATATATGTCCTAGATTCAATTGAATTCATTTATCAAGCGAATCTAGTTTAAACTCGTTGAATAATAATTGATTCTTGTAGATAAATGAGCCATCAAAATGGCACTTAAATTACTTGTGACAGCTCTTTCAAGGAATCTGAAATATTTATGGGGCATAAAATATAAAATTACATAATTAATTAAAAACTCATAAATCTATACCATGTGAAATAAAAACTTCAATCAAGAGTTATCTCATTTATTCACCAATTAATGCATACAAACATTATATGTAGAAACACTAAAAGACGTGCTTGCTGAAGGCTAAAATACAGCATCTATTACCCATGATTCAACAGTGGCTTGAATTTAATCGTCAACTATTCATTCTGCAAAGTGCCAACTTAAAATTAAACCATGTTGAGCATAAATCAGACAGATTTCAATATTTCATTTCATTCATTTATTAACACACTGAATAATAGTATTCCTGCATTCAATTAAAATTGGAAAACCATAATTCTCGTCACATCTGACATAACAAGAGGATATTAAAAAAGGCAGTTTGGCACTTAAAGATTTCAAGATGAGAATTGAGCACTCTGATCGTATATCTCACAACAGATAAAACTTGTCTTGGCAGACATGCATTTGGAAATAGAAATACAATACCCAGCACCATTAGTTCAACAGTTATTGGAATCGAACCAGTCCTTCCACTTTTAGAAGAGTTTAGACTATCCTGCAACTTCATCATGGTGAGTCAAAAATTATATTCTTACTTTGGTGTATCAAAGAACTGTCAATGTTGGTCATGGTGAAACAAAGAGTGGTACTAATTAATCCATCAAGTAAAGAAATGAGTTCATTTTTCCATAGTTGCGATATTACAAATGCCCACAATTTCTCTATGGCATTTTCGATTGTTACGTTCTCAGTTTGAATTTAAAACATAATTTTGTGTCTTGTATTATTACACAGGTATTTGGGGACAAAAGCACCTCTGCTACTATTTATTGAACATTTGGTACCAACCCCAAATTCAGTCAAGTTCAATCCTGGCATTAACTGTGGTAGACAGAGTGTACAGCTCATTGTCAAGTCTGAAGAGTCCATTTACTCTCTTTCAGATGACACTAGATGGCAGCACTACAAGCCCGTGATGAATCTTCTATTTTTTCGGAGAAATGCCCTAGTAGAAGTCCCTAGACCTCAGTGTGCCACACCCAGAGGTATTGATTTGGATTGGGAACTTCGGGGGCTTTGAGACCTCGACATATTTAACGTGTCCCAATCCTCGTTAGTGAAACGGTGATTTTTAGCTGATCCCAGGATCAAACTCACTTTCTTTGGGTTGCTAGATTGATGTTTTCCCGACTGAGTTACCACAGCTCTAGTTACATTGTCATTCATAAAAAAACTATAGTGATATCTTATATCAAAACTTAGTAACTTATTTAGCAATGCAAGATCCAAAACCATAAAAGATCCTGAACAACCTCAAAGTCCTTGCTCTCTGGCAATGCATTATATGTATTCCACATATTACTCATCACACATATGGTGAACTTAATGACTTATTTTATTGAAGGAACAATAATTCATGGTATTAATATCACACTTCCTATTATGATAATATATTGAATAGCAAGTGTTGTTTTTTTCGTAGTTAATCACTTGTTTCTGATACTAGTCACAATAAAATTATTCGTATATATTAGTTAATATAATTCTTACGAAAGTGTTCTGTAATAATAGACTAGCAGAGTCAGACAGCTTTTGATTCAGTTACTGTAACTTTTTTATAAATAATGGAATGATGTCTTGAGTACTAACTTGTATGCGCTAATATATATATATAT
>JAPDSC010074003.1:0-17446 GCA_026290005.1 Latrodectus geometricus | reverse complement strand
ATTTTTTACAAATTATTCAATTACTTGCTCAGTTTGATCCAGTAATGGAAGAGCATATCCGCAGAGTGCTTAAAAAAGAAGAAGCTAAAGTGCACTATCTCGGAATTGATTATTCTTTTAGCTGAAATTATAACATCTCATATTATTACTGATATTAAAAAAGCTAAATATTATTCAATAATTTTAGATTGCACTCCTGATATCAGCAAGATCGAGCAAATGACAGTTTTAGTAAGGTATGTATCCATTGACAAGTCCAATCCCAAGGAGGTTTCCATTAAAATTAATGAAAGCTTTTTAGGCTTTCTTCTGGTTGAAACATCGACTGGATATGAACTTTCAGCTCTAATACTTAAGAGACTTGAAACATTGGGATTGAATTTGCAGGATATGAGGGGACAGGCTTGCGATAATGGGGCCAACATGAGAGGCAGTAAATCGGGAGTACAATCTAGAATAAATGCGTTAAATCCAAGAGCATTTTACCTTCCATGTAGCAGCCACTCATTAAACTTGGTAGTTAATGACGTGGCAAAAGCATCCTTCGAAGCCACCAATTTTTTTAATATATTCCAAAATGTATATGTTTTTTTCCTCATCAACTTTTCGATGGACCATATTATTAAAATATGTTTCCGGACTTACTTTGAAACCTCTAAGTGATACTCGTTGGGAAAGCCGAATAGATGCATTAAAACCACTAAGGTATCAATTAGGATGGATATACGATGCTTTACTTGATGTTTGTAATAACTCGGAGGTTGACAACTCTATAAGAGTTGAGGCTTCTGGACTATTAAGTTGTGTTAAATAATTTAAATTCTTATGCTGCATTATAATTTGGTACAAAATCTTAAATTGTATCAATACTATAAGTAAGCTCTTGCAGACAAAAGACTATGATTTACCATCTGCTATGGAGCTCTTGAAAAATCGTAAAGATTTTTTCAAGGATCTTAGATCGAACAGAGCCTTTAATGAAATGCTTTGCGATGCTCGAGAACTCGCAGACGAAATTGACATAACAGCTAATTTTGAGCTCACCCAGCCACGTCATAGAGTTCGAAGAAGGTATGATAATTTAGACTATGAGGAAAAAAATGATCCAATAGAAGATCCTGCTTTGAAATATAAGGCAGAATTTTATTTTTTTACATTAGATAAAGCTATCAATGCACTTGAATCCAGGTTTGATTTGATCAGTACCCACTGCAACTATTTCCAATTTTTATACAATATTTCTGATTTAAAAGATATTCCTCAAAACGACATTATAAAGTATTATAAAGATTTAGAAACAGTGTTGACTGATGGGAATTCATCCGATATAAACGCGCTTGACTTGGCAGACGAGATAGTAGCTATTTTGACTTTGCTAAACAAAAAAGAAAGTTTAGTTGAGATTTTAAAATTCATATCGAACCTGGATTTTGCTCCCAATCTTGGTATAGTTTTAAGAATATTGCTGACTCTCCCAATAAGTGTGGCAAGTAGAGAAAGGAGTTTTTCTAAATTAAAATTAATTAAAAATTTTTTACGCTCCACAACTACCGAGGAACGACTAAACGGCTTAACAATAGCTGTCGAACATGACCTGGCTGAAAAAATTAATGTTAAAGAAATTATAAAACAATTTTCAGAATTAAAAGTGAGAAAAAAACACTTTTAATTTCAACTCTCGGATTAAATGTATTTTTAATATGTAATGAAGTTTTAATATTGAGTGGTTTTATAATTTGTTTTACTTTTTTTTAAATATCTGTTCTGTATTTTATATTTATGCACCAGAAATGACTCTTTCCTTTTTTTCTGCGCAACCCAAATTTTAATTTAGTGCCAAAAACATAAATAAATAAATTAGTATTTTTTTGCTAATCAAAACTTCAACATTGCTGATGATTGCAATTTTTTTACTCGTTTTATTTTACCATTAATCGTGGAAAGTTTTTAGGTTATCTCTTTTAATTTTTGTTATAAAGGGGCGGCATTTTACCTCTTTGCCCGGAGCGGCGAAGCTGCTAGAGCCGGCCCTGCAGAGACTTCGAAGATTTCGCTTAATACTTACTTGTTTTGTTTGAAGAATTTGAAAGAAGATTCGCTGACTTAATTAGGTTGAAAGAAGTACTCAATTTTATGATATTTCCCCATTTAATGAAAATGTCAACATTGACGGAGTATCTGAAAAAAATAGGACATTTAATAGATATCACATCAGTCACGGTCGAGGAAGGAATTATTATATTAAGATGCGATATATTTCTTAGATCCAGAGCATATTTAGCGATACT
Organism: Latrodectus geometricus; assembly: GCA_026290005.1. Taxonomy (NCBI): domain Eukaryota; kingdom Metazoa; phylum Arthropoda; class Arachnida; order Araneae; family Theridiidae; genus Latrodectus; species Latrodectus geometricus. The sequence goes on along the minus strand of JAPDSC010074003.1, from coordinate 15,158 downwards.
TATTTTTGGAAATTAATTTCTGAGGAAACGTTTCCAAGTATTTACAAACTGATTTTGTATTTGTAATCATACTTTGGATCGAGGTATCTTTGCGAATCTGCTTTTTAAACCATGAACAAAAAACAATCATTATTCGCATATAACAGAGGAACATTTAATTTCGTGTTTATGCATTGCAATAAGCTCGTACCAGCCACAATATCATAAACTTGTCGCAGGTATACACAGAGCTAAATTTCAACTAAACGAAGTGAAAAAGATGACCAGTTTTTGATGTATGAATACTTTGATTATTTTCCTCAGTAAAATTTTATTTTGTGAACATTAATATTAAGTTTTTTTTAGAAAAATTACATAATTTACCTTTTTTTTTTTTTTTTTCGTTACCGAAATTAAATATGTACGTTAGTTTAGCTCTGCCATTGGTAGACCGCCTTCGATTTTTTAAATGTGAAGTAGACCCCGGATCCCAAAAGTTTGGCCACCCCTGTCCTATAGCATACCTTCCTCTAGACATTCTGCAGATTTATGTTTGTATTCACTTTTTTCCCCTCTCTCTATATACTGTTCTCATTTATAATTTTATTATACTCAACAATTCTTATCTTTAAAATAAACCATTGCGGTGGAATTCAATTATTCATAAAATTATCATGAAGGATGCTGATAACCTCAATACTCAACAGTTGCTAGTCGAAGTTATGCACCCACGAATTAATGAATCATTTGAAACATCAGTTACTAAACAAATGAATTCGTCTATTACCTCTCAAACGAGTTGCAAGGACGTACAGCAATACATTGAAAGGTGCAGACATTTAATTGCCAACTCAAAAATCAATAAGAAATTGTTACCATTTACTATTAGAAAGGAACTCTTCCAGCTCCTCGATAAAATTTCAGACTTTTCTCTATATGAAAGAACTGTACCAAAGGAGACAGAAAGATCTGTTAAAAATACAGACACACAGACTGACATCGTGACATTCGCAAGTAAAGTTGCTCAAACTGCAAAAATTCTCTTACCAACTAATATTGAACCACCATCTAAACAACAAATTACATCGAGTCCAAAGATTGTGCAAATACCAACCAATATCAGTAATAACCAGAAGCCCTATAGCACCGGAATAACTACTAATAAATCAGTTTTTTCAAACACGTACACTCCACGTTCTATAATTAGGCTACCAGAAGTTGCTGTACACAGTATCCCATCACATATCCACCCAAAAGACTCCCTGGATCATCTTATAATAAGCTGTAATAAGATATCCCAGCGGCAAATCATTCGATTCCATTGTCTCCAACGTGGCAACAAATCGTATAAATTGGTCATATCACTAGATCCAGAAGCCTTTTCTATAATCAACTGCAGCACATTACGGCACCGAGATAGGCTTTAGCAGTTCAAGGAACACTATGGTCTCATCAGGTGCTTTAATTGCCAACGATTCGGACACGACCAAGCACAGTGCAAATTTAGTGCTTATTGTGTTCATTGTAGTGGACTCCATCATTCAAGTTATTGTCAATCCGATGATCTCGCCTGTATCAACTGCACAACTTCTAACAGAAGATATGATACACAGTACAACGATCATAACTCTGCCTCTCAGCCCCACTGCACATCCAGATTTAGGAGCTCTCATTATGCAGCTTCTGTTCCATCATATCCACACGACAAGTCTCTTGTCAGTGAGGTTAAGCAGACAACAAGTTACCAGAGACCAGCTTCCACATCCTCTTCAAACAGAAACCAACTAATTTATGACCATAAATAACACTGATTCCAACACGAATTCGCCATTCATACTGCAACTATCTCAGCATCAACAAAACTATCAGTCTCCACTCTTAGATCTTCTAAGCTCAAATAGTTTACTCCCATATAATTTAAACATGACATATTCAAATCTCACCAAATCAACGAAACAACTGAAGCTCATTCAAATAAATTTGAGAAAATCTAAACCCCCCTACTGATATTCTTCTTATTACAGCAAATGAACACCAAATAGATTTTTTCCTTGTCCAGGAGCCTTTTTTTCAAAATAGGAAAATCTCCAATATACCTCAAAGTTGGACTAGCTGGACATCAAAGAATTTAAAAGCGGCAATTTTCGCAACCTCGAAGGACCTAAAACCAACACTTGTTCGTTTCTCGGAAACAACCATTGCTGTTAAAATCATCCTTGATAATCGCCCCCTGAATATAATATAAGCATGTAGCCTACCACCAAATCATCGCAGTAGAGGAACAGAAACAGCAGCCGACAACAACCTTTCAAAAACCCAATGTGAACTAGATTGCCTTCTGCGATTGCTTAATCTAGAACATTCTATAATAGGTGCTGACCTAAATGCTCACAGTGTCTTATGGGGCTACAACCATGATGACTCAAGAGGTGAAGAAACTTTAGATTTCATTCTAGCCAACAACCTTTACATATTAAATAAATCAGATTCAATACCAACATTTATAAACAATCCTCGACAGGGATGGCCTGATCTTACTATAGCTACCAGTGAATCACTGGCAAACTTAATTAAGAGGGATGTCCTTGATGATGAGACACTAAGTGACCATAGATATATCCTTATCTCATTCAATGTCATAGCACAGTCTATTTATCTGAAACGCTTTAAGACGAAATTCAGCTGTCACACTAAATTCTTGAATCTCCTCGCTCCAAATATATCTTATCTACTAAATCTGATCAAAAATGCAGTTTCTCCACAAGATTTGGACTCAGCCACAGAGACAATCTAAAACATAATCTTAGATTGTTGTTCTCGATCATATAAAATGAAACAGCACCGCTCCAATTGTACACCCACATGGTGGTCACAATCTTTGTCTATAGCTAGAAAAGAACTACGGGCACTCAGACGCCGTTGTCAAAGAGCATCTATTGAGGATAGAAACAAACTCTTGAGTATTTACAAGAAAAAGAGAGGTCAATATAATAAACAACTACTATCAGCAAAGAAAACTTCCTGGAGAAATTTCTGTAGCATGGTTTCCAACCCATATAGTACAGCATACAAAGCAACATTTAAAAATTCAGTCCCACCAAGTCATCTATTCATGCGATCTTCCACGAATCTTAGAAGCAATGATTTAGAGCAAGCCGAAAACATACTTGAACATTTATTCCCCACACCTCCCTCTCAAACTTCAAGCTTTTACATCGACACTCCATCTTTAGACGACCTTCAATTCACCAAAGGGGAAATCGCCAGAGTTAACCATTATTTACATGATGGGAAAGCATCAGGCTACGACGTCACAGACAACATCATAATCAAAACAATCAATTTGATGTTTCCAGATTTATTCTTTCAGCTGTTCAATAAATGCCTTTCACTGTCTCATTTTCCAAAATGTTTAAAAGTTGGTGTCATCATACTCTTCCTAAAAGAAGGCAAGGACATACAAGACATCAGTTCTTATTGTCCAATTTCTTTACTAAAAACGATGGGAAAACTTCTCGAAAAACTTACTACCAAGAGGCTGACTTTCTTTCTGGAAAATTCAAATTTTTTCAGTAATTAAATGCACTTCCGATCTCCCTTTCCTCTTAGGGGGAAGTAGGCGCGCGAGAGAACGTGATATACCAGTTGAGCAGAGCTATACGAACGATCCCAGCCACTTGGCACGCAACAGACAATGTAATAAACGCTGAAACTGAAGTCTATTCTGCACTGAACACTCATCTTTAAAAGTGACTTTTCAATTGTAGCTCTGGAGATGAGTTTTGACAAGGATTAAAAGGTGTTCTTTTCCACACAGTTAGGTTATATGCAGAAACTATTACTTTTTATTTGTATGACTTTATATTAAAAAAAATATGGGAAATTACCAGTGCTACCATTATATACCGGTATTAAGGACTCCAGAATTCGAAAATAATCAGCCAATTAGTTATTAAGTAAATTAATAGATAGTAGATGTTTAAACATAACTATCATATTAAAATTAAACATATGTTTTCTATTGGAGACATGACTAAAAGACACTCACGTCCATTTTATTAGCACGGAATCAACTCTAAGTCGTAGTTCATTGTCTAAATAGCTCTTGCATTGAGCCACAAATAAATCTAACACTCGGCACTTCTATTTTGCGCATTGACCATGTAGTCTCCCACAATAGAAAAAACAGCAGCTTTAGATTCAAATTTAAGAGATTTGGTTATATATTTAACTTCAAAAATTCTTTTAATTTCACATTAATTTATTCTGATAATGTATCAAAACAGCATTTATGATATAAAGTATGACGATGTGATGTAACTACACAATGTGTAATTATAGAATTGTGCAATTACAGTGATGCATAAACTGCTTATTGCTGCTGAAACAGCAGTCAGATGCTATATTTCATTCAAGAGCAGCAATAACGTTGAAAGAAATTTAATTATTAGTGAATTTCGCTTGTGAAATATATGGCACTGAATTCGAATCCGAATCAATCAAAAGTAGGCAATGTTTCTCTTACTATTGCAAGTAAGATATGGGCATGAGGTTATAATAAGAATTTGGTTGCGTATCTCACCATTTAGCATCAGTTAAAGTCTGCATTAATTTATTAATTAGCCAATCTCAAGACTTAGATTGTTATCAAGCTAACAATGTGTAGCATTAGTGAAATATAAATTTAAAAAAATTGAATTTCACTGAACAGTGATTGTTTCATTGCTATCTAGTTGTTGGACCAGCATGCCCTGACTTGGGCTGCATCTGCTTTCGGGTATCCCACCCAGATGCTTCCGGGTGGGAACCTTTGTAAAAGGTATCCTTTCATTTGGAGGACATTGCGACCATGACACGTTTAATGTGCCACAGCCACATTTAGTGAACGTGATGGATCTTTTGTTAAGCCAGGATTCGAACTCACCACCTTCAGGTAAAGAGAACGACACTCTAATTAACCAGGCAACCATGACTATAACGTTGCCTAGTGGTAAAATGGCTCTTCTTATAGTGAAAAGTCACATGATCGATCTTAACCGCTCTTTAAAAACGGTAGATCGCCTTCCTGCCTGTGGGTCTTCTGGGTGCGTGCTTGGGAGTTTTCGCAGTTTCTACCCTTGTGACAAGTGAATACAGATCTCTATACAAATCTTCTATGAATGCAGTTATCGTGGTCTTAAATGGTCATTTAAATGCCTTACAACCCAGATAGCATACATCATTCTATCTACGTCCCATGGACGTCCAGAATGTCCATAATTGATCCTCGAACATGTTGCACGTATTTTGGTCGTTCCCAGGATATCATTTCAGGAAGTACTTAGGACTTCCTTGTAAGGATGTTTTGAGTGCGTCCTTTAATGATTTCATTTCGACGATTTGTTTGCCAATGTCCTGAGAAGATTCTTTTACGCCCATTTTTAGACCAGTCTCTTACAAGTGTTCTAAAAAGATCTAAAGTTAGATTTTGATTGAAAATTTAAAATTTTCTACTATATTGCATTTGATAAATAATAATCAGAAAGTTATAGAAATTGCTATAATGCTTAAAGTAAGCCGCTTTGCACAATTTAAAGAAGATAAAATGTGTGCCTTATTTCCTCATTATAATCGAAACTTCATGAATATTTCATTTATGAGTTTGAAAAAATATATTCTTTCGATTACACGAATTTAAAATGTGACTTTCAAGGAATAAATATGCAAACAATTTAGAGGATATTCTATAAACTTTTTATTTATTTCTAATAATTTTTCAATTATTAGAATTTCTTCTAAATATAATATTTGAAAGATAAAAATTTTTTATACTATTAATATAAAATAATAATTAAATTTCTTTTCCCTACTATATCGGAATCAAATTTGAGACTTATGGAATAAAAAAAAGCTTTTGTAGAGTTTTTTTTTATACACAAAGCATTTAATTTATAAAGCCTTTTCAATTAGAAATTACAAAAAGTAAAACCGAAAACAGTCAGACTGCAGACGGTTAAAAGCATTGTAGACAACATAAAACAACAAAATGTTTTTACAGTTTTTAGAAGTACAATTTCTTTAAAAAACTTTTCATTAATTTTAAAAGACTTCCTTGCCTTATTATAGAGAATTTGTAGCTTCTGTGAATCGCATCCAAAGTTTGTTTTCCCAAATGAATTTTTTCATAGACATTTAAAAACTTCTTTGCCTTCTTAAAGAAAATTTGTAATTTCTGTTGGTCGCAAAAGATTTTTTTTCTTCTTCAAATGATAGTTTTAAATGATTTTCAACTAATCGAAAAAAATGACTCTATGAAATAGTTACTTTTTCTACTCGTGACTTCTTGTTTTCTAACTATAGTAGGTCATAAAAACCAAAAAAAATTAGTCTGATTTGTATTACATAAATTTATTTCTTGTCAATATTGAGTTGAAAGTTATTAAATTATAATTTCAATATTAAAATAAATTTCCCAATATGTATCAAATACCTTAAAAACTAAATTCTTACAATTCACACGATTATTTGGAAAAACAAAATAATAATTAGTTCAGTAAAGATAAAATTAAAGCCTAAAAAATGTAATTTCATAGATTAAAATTGTGGCCTTTACTAGAATTGTCAATTATACAATGTCAAACATTTCTGGATATTTCTTCTTAAACAATCTCTACGCATAAGAGATAGCAATTATTGTGTTATAAATATCTAGAAAAAAATCATTATAAATCAACATAGCGGCTCATAGACAGAATAATTTCAGACACAAATCATCAGCTGGTTACGTAGCAAAAAATAAAATTAATTTCAAAATTATTTATGTCTTTGTTTCATAAAATTCATACGCAAATGAATAATCAATTTCCTGCTTTTTAACTGCGGCCAGTATCGAACTAGGGAAAATAATTTAACCTTACCAAATTGATCATAGATTTAGAAAACCAAAAATTATTATGGATTGTAGGAAAAGCAGATATTTTCTCCAGACTTAAAACAAATTTCCATTAAGGTTATATATCATTTAGTAAAATATCATAAGGTTTCATTTAAGTTTTTGGAAATGGAGAGAACATGAAAACTGAATAAAAATATTAACAAATTTTTTCTAATATTTATAATATTTTAATAATTTATAAATATTTATCACAGCAGCGAGGACAACACGAGTCGACACTGTTCTCTAAAATCTACTAGCAAAGAACTCATAAAATCAAATGAAGATTTCATCAACCATCATTATCTAAGAAAGAGTTGCCAGTTTTTATGAGTTTATTTCGAAATCAAAACTTTATTTGAGAAAGAATGTTACATTCAAAATCAAACGTAAGTAATACACAGGTATAATATTAAATATTTCAGCGTGTTCAGTGTTTTGAAGTCATCTTGCATGAATGTTTTCTTAGTACATATTAACGATTTGATTTTGACATATTTACGTGTCACTAGAAAGAAAATATTCAAGCACACATCTGTTGTATGTGCACGTGGAAAGTAAAAACTCAACGTTTATATCTTATTTCAGTTATTGTCCTAGCATCAAAATTCATTCAGCAGGATTGAATCAAGTGTTGAGCTAGCTACATTTCGAACATAAGAGTACCGTTGATTGTATAATTGTATCATTCCTTTGCTCAATTTTAATCATTTTTCTCTCTTTTCCAATTCTAATGAATCAGTTAATATATATATATATATATATATATATATATATATATATATATTTTAAAATGTCAATTATAAATAAAATTTTTAACATTTTTTTGCTGTAATAACTTAATTTTTTCCTTTAAGGCCTGAGTCGAAGTTACAGTTTTGAAAACTAAATGAATATTTCAGTTCATTGAATGTTGGGAGAAAAACATAGTACGTAAAAACAGGTGGAATTTTCACAGATGATGACCCATACTGACATGCTCAAGGGACATTTTCTTACATGTGACCAACGATTTTATACCATTTTAAAATTTTTGATCGATTTTTTAAACTTGTAGTGTTTTTAAGAGCATTTATTAGTAAACAGACATGGTGTAAAAAGGGTTAAATGCAGTACTTAAAAGCTAATATAACAAGACACAAATCACTCTCTCGAACAAAAAATATTTCTAATTTGGATATCTGGTTTGTGCTAAAGATTTGGTGTCGCCCTCTATTGACAGCATTTAAAAACATTTGCAATTGATAGAAGTATAACATTCGTTTGAATTATTAAGGCAACTACTTTTATCAAAACAGTAGAATTATGAATTTCAATATTACGTAGCATCGGAATATTTAAACAACCTATTGGAAATAAAGGATTTTTTTTTATAAAACATCAAAAAGAGCAAATTGTGCGATTAAAATATTTTATATTCATGACAATACTTTATTTTTTTCGTTTTGATATTGAAACGAATATGAAAGTTTCGTTAATTATATATTAAATCTAATGACTTATTTTCTTAGACCACAGCAATTTATTTCTTCTTTTCCAAGAATTCCAAAAACTCTGAAATAAAGAGTGAAAAACTAAAAGTGTTAATTTTATTAAACTTAATTATTTTTAGAGAACTTAAATTAAGAAAAATGTAAATAATAAGAGCTGAAAAATATTCAATTTTTTAAAACGGTAAGAACAGTAAATCTATTGAATACTTTATCACTATAAGTTAACAAACGAACAAAAATTTAGATTCAAATTGGAGTAAAACAAGCTAAAAAAAAGTGGTTCCTTTTCCACATCACCCAAGAGGTAGGAATCCAGATGTGTTTATATTTTGTGGTTTCGCTAAAGAGCCCTAAGTCCACTTTTACACATTAAAATTGTTTTGTTTTTTTTCCATTATAAAGAGCAATACACGTTATGAAACTCCCAAGAAGAGGGAAAAAAAAAAAAAAAAAAAAAAAAAAACAATTCTAAACAACGCTGAGTACAGTGTCGATGAAATTCTCATTCTCAAGCAGTCTTGTCGAAGTTTCTAAATAATCGTCATACAGTCAGGTGGTTTTTACGATAAATATGAATAATATTTAGTCGTTATTTCCCTGGATCATACTGCATTGTTTTTTGCTGAGGAGAAATGATGGTTGGTCCCTCTGCTTGAATAGTTATGCACATAGCAAATACATAAGTCTCTCTTTTGTTTGTAAGTGAGAGTAAAATTTTATATTTTTGTGTGTTATTTTATATTTTTAAATGTGCTAATAATGCTGTTTGGTACTTTTAACCAATGTCGCTTTCTGGAATAGTATTTTCCAGTTTCTCAAGTTCAACGGTGAATCATGGTCTCATTCCTTTGAGAAATCAGTGTCACAAGTTACCACTTCATATTTAGAATCATGCTAATTAAATTGTATTATTAAAGTTAGTTAAAATTTTAGAGATTTTAAAATTTGAAAAATCCGAAATTGCTAACATCGATAAGAATGTTAAAATTATGCTGTTAATATGCTAATAGTTTCTAAGGAATCTCGAACAATATTTAGGAACATAATGGGTTTCACTATTTATTTCCATACATTAATTTTCTTGAGGAAAGTACATTAACTCCCTTTATTTTTCTTTGTTCTAAAAGTGTACAATGCTATGATTTGCCCTCAGTTCCTTTTTCCTATAACTTCTATAATGTATAACCAGAAACCAAATTTTAATACGTTTCATATTTTATTTTAGAAATTACGACTTTATCTAATTCTTTCCATTTTAATAAATAAATTCCGCAATTTTGTTATTTTAAAATTATGATAAGCTGCATAACTATGTTTATACACGTAACTTGAATATATGCAGCATTTCAAAATCTTATGTAGAGTGCAAAGTAGCTTTTCAGAATATGATTAATATGCGAGGAACCATAATGAAAAGAACTTCATTCATTGATTCCCTTTCATCCAGGATTTGCATGCATGAGATTTGTTTTAGAAACACTTAAAGAATAAAAGTGTAAAGCAGACCCTGGTATTTTTAAATATATATTCAGTAAACAGAAAATATTGAGAATAAAACATTTTAATTGCTGCAGTTTGTGTATAAAATATTTAAGTATTTCTGACATATTCAGACTTACATTCAACACATGAATTTACCAAAATTACTTTCCATTGAATATCAACTGATTAAATATATTATTGAAAATTATATTGAATTCTAAACATTTTTCCTATTCATGTAAGCATATAAGAAACTCTGGCATTAAGAATAATTGTAAAAATTACATAAAACTGGAAAATGCGATTCTATGAAAATGTTATAAAATGATGATATAATTATGAAACCTCAATTTTACAGACTAAAAAAATATATTAACTTGTTCCCTTTAATTTTATATAACGATTCTCTGTTTTCAATGTTCTTAAATAATATCCAATGTAATTAGTATGAGACTAGTAAAAGAAGATTAGAAATATCGACATCTGCTTGTCGTTTTCCAATGGCACTGTATATGTTATTTATTCTGTCTCATAATTGAATCCATGGTTATATTCATACATTTGAGCATCCTTTGCCAGATATATGTATATTAATTTTCACGCGATAACTAATTGATGATATTAGTTATCCAGAACAAATGCTTCTGATCTTTTTTATGAGGAAGGGTTGATTTCCATCATATACCATAAATATATTTTTTGTCCCCTACGAGGAAATGTTACCATCTTCTCCACATCATAGAAGTCGTCTTTAATGATTGTTAAATTCTCCATCTAGAATACATGATAATAATCTTCATCCCATCAAAATAATTATAATTTGACTCCAGTAATTATAAATAGAAAGTCGCCACCACTGATAAATGAATGGTATAAATCGTCATTAGCCAGTGATTAGTAGTAAAAAATCGTCTCCAGGGATTAATAGTTATAAGTCATCGCCAGTGATTAATAGTAAAAAGTCATCTCCAGTGATTAATGAAAAAAGTCGTCACCAGTAATTAGTAATGGAATATGCCGTCACTCGTGATTTTTAGTAATAAGTGGTCATCAGTGATTAATGGCAGAATGTCGCTGCCATATAAAAAGTTATCTCCCCGTTAACATAGTTTTATTTTTTGTTACAAATGTTTTTCACATATTCTTGTAGAAAGAGCACCGCTTTGATCGTTTGATTATTATTATAAAGATTGATGGTATTTACAAAAATAAATATTTTTTTCTCACAGCATTTAAGAGCCAGGTACTAATTGGTACATGAAATTATTACTTTCTGATATATCAAGCATTTTATTAACCAAAAACAATTTCAAAATAATAACTTTTCAATCGAAGCAATACCCACATGGCTCTTTTCTCGGTGACCATTTTCTTTCATCAGCAGAATGTTTAAATATTCTTATTGAATGAAATGGCGGCGGGCGTGTTTCCCATACTTCTGTTAGTATAAAATACAATGTGGATGAAATAAATTAAAGTTTTGATTATTAGCCTGGAAATGAAATTAAAGTGAATAAACGTGAATGAATAGTATTTGTTTATGGAGGGCGCTGCTTTTAAATTATTTTATTTGCAAATGATCCTTCATTCGAACATGAATTTTTGTGACAATAGAGCTTTGACACAAAAGAAAGATTTTCATTGTGAGATAAAGGATTTACAATGTTTTAAATATTTTATATATATGATTATATTTTGTTTTGCAAACCACTCTTTCAGAAGAAAATTTTCTTTAGAACCATTTAAGGTAATATTTTTGATAAAAATAGTAAATTAAAAAAAATTCCCTTATTTCAGTTTGACTAGAAAAAAAAATTAATTTTTTATTTCTCATTTTCATGCTTTTTAAAAAATCGAGCTAAAAACACAAATTAATTTAAACAACAAAACATTGTAAATAGGTAAGGAATTCTTAATATTAGGAAGTTCTTTCACATTTACAGTAATTTCATATTCTAGACAATTTAGAAAATTATTTAATTTTGTCTTAAAATGTATAACTAATAACTTAAATTTCTTTCTGTAATTCCTCTTGAAATATAGCAAAACTTAAAAATTAACTTCTTGCTGAAAAATTCTTAGAATGTTTTGCAAAAGAATAAACTGTTTATAACTAACGTAAATGCTGTGAAAATATTTATTTATTGAAGAGCGCAAAATATCCATTTCCTTGATGTTGAAAAATGAAACATATTCTGTGTCATAAAATTTATCAAATTATCAAGAAATAAGTCCTTAAACAAGAGCACATATTGTAAAAATATTGAAATATTGATAGTGACTGTTTTTGTCAAAGATGTCAGTAAGTCCAATATACTTTGTCAAATAAAATTAGTATTATGTATTCGAAACGACAGTTGTTATTCTCAATCCCTTTCGATTTTGATAGAAATAAGGCAATCATTTCTTTCTGATATTTGCTTCCTCAAAAATTTTACGCAATAACTTATTTGATAAAAATTTTATATTATGAGATTTAATTTGTACGAAAATGTATTGCTCTGTAAGAAAATATAAATGGATATAATTGCAGTGGGGAAAAAAAGCAGTTAAAAATCTTGAAAAATGATTTGATATTTTACAAACTGAAATAAGACTAGTATGTTTATATTGTGAGAAATGAATGCTACGTAAGAAAAATGTAATAATTTGAATAGTGATTTTGCTTCTTCTATTTGAACGAAAAAATTGATGTAGTAGAAAAATGAAGCTAAATTTTTGAAAAAACATTCTGTAGGTTATTTAAAAATAGACCATCTATTTATATTTCATTAAATAATGTTGAGAATTATAATCATTCTATTAATTAACGTATTAATACTGGTAAATCATTTTTATTTACTAATAAATATTTTTAAAACTCTTTTTGGAAATCAGAAAAATATATATTGAGGAAATAAAAGTTTAAGAATGAATACTTATGCATTAAATATTTTTTTGTTAAAATTCTTGAAGCAAATTGACTACACATTTATGTATATTTTCTTGACGCAAAATAAAATAAAAAAATCAGATTATATATTTCAACTTATTATTGAAATAATTTAAACGCTATACTAAATCAGTGGTGTAGAATGCAATTCAAAATTTTAATGTGAAAATAATATGAAAGGATGACAAAACATTTACTGCACATTTACTTAAGAAAAAATTATCTTTATTTCCTAGTTCAACTTATGTATGATACAGTTTTCTGAATTATTTTCTGCACATTTGCCGTTAGAAACTCAAACGTGCCAAATGATAAAGTTCCTGAAACTCAACAAATTATATAAAACAATTTTTAAGGTACAATGAAATTTAACTTGTTGATACACTAATTAGTATAATAGGATTCCTTATGGCATTTTGACTTATATAATTTCGCTTAATTAAAAATTTTCAGTCTCTTAAATATCAGTGGCATACATTTTATTTGTTGCCGAAGACTCAATTAAGTAATATTTATCAATATTTTTATTAATGCAATCAAAATCATTGTCAGAAGCTGATAATTTAATTGGGAGACGTGAAACTTTGAAATGGTAAAACAAAGTGCATTTTATTTTTGCGGAGGATATTCTGGAATCGATTTATCATACGATACAATTGTAATAACATTAAGTAATTTTTAAAAATATCGATAAAAAATTTTCTTTCACAAATCATATTATATTTTTAAAGCCAATATAAATTTAAAAGTATAAACAGTTTTTGAAATAAGTCATGTAAAATCTATCATTTGTAGGAAATAAAATATGAAATGTTTAACATAAATAAGTGTAATTTACAGCATTCGAAAACATTAGAATTTTAGCATATGTATTTTCGATTGGAATAAAAAAATCGTTAACTGGGAATAGAAATTGCTTCTAAGGGAAATTAATAAATTAAAATATAAAATTAAACGGTAGAGACTAACAAAATTTCAAAAAGTATCTTAAAATGAGAACAAAAAAAAACCTGTCGAAAAAGGAGGTTATGTGAATATTTAAACAGAATAGCACGCTATTAATTCCCATTATGATTTACTTGTATGATAAAAAGGTTACATAAAATAATTGCTGGTCTTGTAAAAGTTAAAAAAATATAGAAAATGTAGAGTGTTTAGGAAATGTGCCAAAAGTGTGCAATTTCATACAGATCAATGAAACATTATCTTAATGAAATGTATTTCTATTTTAGAACACGAAAAATTATTATTCAAGGCATTTGAAAATATTTCTTCATAGAGATTGTAAAATATTTCCAAGGATAACTCTATTCAATAATTTTTTTTATTCACTGGCTTTTTACATAAAATTTGTTGTTTAAAATGGCAATTACTATTATAACAAATGATAAAATATATGAGTTCAATTTGAAAACTTTCGGATATAGTCCAAGTGCGAAGTTGTATTGCTTATCTCACTATGAAGTTAAATTCATTAGATATGAATAAGACTCAAGTAAACCGAAAAATTGCAATTCACGAAAATAATAGTTAAGATTTTCTGGAAGATCCCAAATCGGAAAATATAAGTAAGAAATATTTAATACCAAGTAGAGCTCTCAAAATATTTGTCTTGTTTATAATTAAATTTAAATCTGACAACTTTCAGTTGGGTAGTTATTTAACTTCGACTCTCTGGTGAAAAATCACCGAAAATTACGAACCGTCGCCAACTACAAGATCTGGAGGAAACTCAGAAGGAAATGTTCATTTAATGGATACTTTCGAATTTAAAGAAGTGCTTATGTCATTGTTTCTTAGAAGTTAATATTTTATTTCGAACGCTCTAATAAAGCCAAGTGTAATATTATGACACCACAAGCAATTGACAACATTAGCATAGTAAAAACCGTAGGAGTTTAAGTGAACGCAACGACGATCTTATAATGGATGATGATCTTCCGTTCACTTATGCAAAACAAGTGCACATCAGTTACTGATGGTTCATAACTAGAAACTTGAAATTAAAAATGTTTACCGAGTGAAGCATATTATTAAGATATGAATGTTTGGCGTAACTTCTTGAAATGTGTTTAACGATTACAAGTTTTGGGCTCATCTATGCAATACCATTGCTGTAAGACCGAAATACGATTTTGTTTTAGATTTTATGTACAAAGAATATATTGATTCAATGAGTTTCGAAAAATACTCTATGATTACTGTTTTGGATGTAAAAAAATTAATGGTCACAAGCTGTTTTTCAGTACTATTACAAATTGTCGTTTCTATTATTTCAAAAGACAGGGAGATAAAATATACCAGAGACAAAGCTCATCATTTACAAGTTCCATTTGCGACGGATTTTCGACTTTGGAAC
>JAPDSC010074002.1:330-19497 GCA_026290005.1 Latrodectus geometricus | reverse complement strand
AGGATAGCTTTAACATTGCAGCAAAAGAATTCTCATATCATGATATTCCGTCCAGATTCTTGTACAATGGCAAGATAGATTTACGGCTTTGCAGAGTGTATCAAATTCGATATTTTCTATCAGTGTAAAATAAGGTGTATCGTGATTCTTCCTTTCCAATACTTTTCCATATTGTCCTTTTTCAATCCAAAATTGTCTTGCATCTTCTTTTCAGACAATATTCTATATGAATTTCTCAAATTTTGGAAAAAAATTAAAAGTTTCTTAAAAGGCATTTCACTATTCATTCATAAACTTTCATATTTTCTGCGCATGGAGCAAGCTCAGATCAAGAAAAAGTCTTGGTTGGATTTTTTGTCAATTGAAGCAGTAATTTTGTCATTTGAAACAGTCCTTGTTCTACCGTGAAACTAATCTGAAACGATGTGAATCTTTCTCTTGGTAAATAATGTTTGAATTACTGCTTTGATTCCAAAACAAGAATTCTGATTTCTGTTTCCTACTCCTTAAAACTTTTTATATGACTACATTCGAACCCCCAACGGAATTGCCAACTTCAAGATCAAAAGTTCTGCTAAATTAAAAAAAAAAAAAAAACAATAAGCCTTTTTGTAAAAGGTGAAAAATACGTTGTTTTCTCGATTTTTCAATTCATTCATCGTTAAATATATTCTCATATTTTATATATTGATTAACTAATTGTGGCATATATATATCTAACACTATAGGTAATTTTGTTTGAAAATTTTCTTAAAACCAATCATAATGAAAAACAATATCCATTTATTAATGTTGGAAAATTGAGTCAGTATTTAATGCAATTAGTAATGATTTTAATGCGTTAAAAATGATAAATTTTTTAATATAGTAATTCTACTTGTTTAGAGTTTTAGAATCTGCTGTGGAGGATGGTATTCTCATGGTTTCTGCATTCTTATGATTTTAATCTCATAGTGCACATGTTTAGATTTACTTGGAAGTTATAAAATCATTTCAAACCATAAATCTTTCGTAAATTTTATTGATGATATTGACGCATTTGTTTAGTTTTAAAATAGGAAATACATTTTTATTGTTTACGGAAATATAGTAATGAAAAAAATTACGATACCGATAAATGTGATATTGTACATAAATATATATATATATATGTTATTTTTATTCTAAAAATAGACATACAAGTACTTCTTATTCTTATCTTCATTTCAAAAGGTTTTCGATAAATTAAATTACCTTATTTCCATTTTATTGATTTCATGACACAGATTATAACTTTATCTCACTTACCGATAGTCTGAGAAGTTTTACCGAGAGTAACGTCGATTTGTGTAAAGTAGTTGACCATTATCGTTATCGAAATAACACATGCTTTAGTGCAGCAATCTATAATAATGAACATTAAGGTCTTCTAGAGGCAGGAAAATTAAGTCTTTCCTAAATGCTTAAGGGTGTCCTCAGACAACATTAGTCTCAGTTTTATATACATATATAGGAAATTCTGTTTCAAATAATGTAACACAATTATAGGATACCTTGTACAGCTAGATAGAAACTAAAAATAGAATTATGATAATTTTTCATATTATACTTTGTTATTAGAATTAAATACAAAACTGTTACATGGATATTTTTATTTTGACTTTATTAATTTTTATTATACTTTATTATTATTTTATTAATATTGGCTAAACTATATGCTAATTAAACATTATAAGTGTTATTTCAAATGGTATGATAAACGCTTAAAACATAAAAAGATTAAAAATAAAAATAATATATTATTATAATTTATATAAAATAATATGAGTTTGCATTACTTAAAATCATGATTTCGTGCTTTTTAATTAATGAGAAAAATTAAAATAAGTTTTTGCTTATTACATAAATTAAATTTTTATTCATTAAAAGCAGATATTGCACTCTATAGTTTAAGAGTCTTAGGTCTGCATAGTTGAAACTGTTGTTTTACCAAGGCAATCAACAACATTAGATTTATACTACTATAGGAATTAAAAGATTTACGACTTTTGCTCTTCAGTAGATGGTTAAATATTTATAATATGACTTAAAAATAGCACACTCACATCAAGTCACACACATAAATTATTGCAATTATTTATTAAAAATACAATTTTGAAATATATAAGATCTTTGATGACAATTATATTATCAAGTCTATAAAACTAAGCAGTATGAGATGGGCAGGGTATGTAGTAAGAATGAGCCTAGAACGAACAGCATTAAAAGTTTTTAATGTAACCCCCTCTAATAAAAGACCAAGAGGAAGGCCCAAAAAGACATGGAAAAATTGTGTGGAAGAGGACTTTGCCATCCTAAAAGTAAAGAATTAGATATCAATTGATGGGAGAAAGACAGATTGGAAAAGCTTCTGAGGACAGCCAAGGCACACAAAGGGCTGTCGTGCCAATGCTGATGATGATTTATTAAAACATAATTTAATATAAATCAAATTAAATCAGTCAAAAGACATTATACTTTAAGAAAAAAGTAGGTTAAACTTAATGTTAAGTTGAATTAAATTACTGCATATTAGATTTTTCATCTTAAACATTCTCTTAAATATATAAAAGTAAGTTATAGAATAATATAAAAAATATGAACTTATATTACTAATGAGTTTTTTTAAAAGTTATATACAATCTTTCTATATAACACACTCCATTTGAATTCCTGTCACTTAAATACATATAAATACATTGTAATTTGTGTATTAGATGTGTGAAATAAAAAAAAATATTTACTCTGTCTAATATATACTTATAGATAAGAATAGTTTGGTCAGTAAAGTTAATAAATAAAATATATAATACATGCTACATCATAAATACATTTGAACAAAGTTCATTTATGCAACAAAAATTTAAAACTTTACAATAGTTCTCAGAATCGTAAAGTTTGAAATAGATGTGTAAATTATCAATAAAACCTTATTTGAAAAGGTAAATAGGAAAACACAAATATTTATTGGAAAAGTGTAGGATTATTGATTTTGCTTAAAAGTATTTCACTTTACTTTACTTGAAAAGATAAATAACCCAGCATTATGAAACTTATCGGAAAATATATATTATTGATTTTTTATTCAATTTCAACTGATTGTCAAAAAACACATTTTGAGCCAATTTTCAATTTATTGTATTAAATGACATATCCTATGTCAAGAATGTTTTGTTGTGATTATATAAATGTGTATATTAATTTAAAATCCCTCTGCAAACATATGGAACTTCTTTTAAATTTAAGAGTTTTATTATTATTTTTTCTCGATGCAAATACAAACCAACTTAAGCATTTTAAGCATTATCTTGTATTTCTTTAAATACATATGATTGTGTTCTTACTTTAAAAATATTACTCGCATTTATCGATGTCAATTTTCATTTATTGACAGTTAAAAAGTTTTTCTGTCAATATATTATTGTTTCAAATTGTAACAGAATAATATGCCAGCACGAGAGGATTATATTCTTAATATTTAGACGTACTTTGCTTTGTTAAAATTTTATAAATGAATAAATAAATGAATTACATATATTACACAACATATTTCTTTATATATATATATATATATATATATATATATATATGGGATATATTATACTTAAGATTTCTAAGAGATCTCTGATTTAAATGAAATCTGACAACAGCTCATAAGAAACATTTGTTTTCTAAGATATTTTGTAGGTACAGTCACTGCTGTGTTGGTAAAGCATAAAATAGATATAAATTATTATGGATTTTAGGATAATAAAATTGGTTTTACAACTCTTACTTATTTTAAATAACATTTAAATGGCAAATAAAGTTGATTTTCAGAAAAAAAAACTATATGCTTCTATAATGAATAAAAAAATAGTTTTTAATTTTTTTGTAGGATTAAAACAAATATTTTCATGATGTAGTAAAACTGATTTTTTGAAATTAATTTGGAAAATTACCATAATAATTTCAATCTTTACATGATGTTAATTTATTAATATTGTGTTAGTCTACTGTGTATAAATATGTGGGAATAAGATTATGTTATTTTTAGTTCAAAATCACTGAAACTATGGTAATATAAATCATTCTTTTACATATAGTTGAACTAACATCTAACAATTAAAAGATATGTGTATGATCAATTTTAAAAAAACGGCAGTTTTATTCGAACTACATAATATCTACCACTAGCTTATCTAATACATAATATACTGCATTGTTTTGGAAAAATATTAGCCAAAAATATAGTGCTAACCAGCATATTAATATTTCATCCATGATATTAAACTTTTAAAATCAAACATCGAATTTTATATGAATTTATAATAGTGATCCTGTATGAATATTTTCTCTTTATAAAATCAACAGATTGCCCAAAAATCGATGGTCGCGTTCCCTGTTTCAAGAATAATTAGTTTATGGTAATAATTGTTTTTGAAAAATAAGAATTTGTGTAATGATCTATTTAATCAAACTTGACCCATAACATATAAAAAATTGAATTTCTGTCTTAAAAATGTTGTTGAAAAAATTACTAAAACTGAAAGTGATATGCAGGAAAAAAATTATTTTTATACGTTGGTATAAATTATCCTAAAATATGTAATTAGTAATGTTGTTTAAGTTTAGAAAGTTTTTAACGATATTTTTTTAAAATGAAGTAAATATTAAAATTTTAATTTTCTGATACAAAATTCTTGAATTTTGATGGCTCAATAATAGTTCATCAAAACTTGTGGAATAATAATAATAATAAAACTATTAACTGTAATTAAATTATTTCTTGTAATGATTTATGAATTTTATCTCTGATTTAATTTTTTAAAACTAGATATGTAACTACTAATGTTCTTTTGCGTTTGCTAAATTAAAACCATTTTAAGATAATGACCAACTAAATTGTTTTGAGTAAAATCCTGTAATTATCGATATTTTCATTTCTTAATTTCACTTTAGTAAAATAACAATTAATTTGTATGGGTTTAAAAAGATTTAAGCAAAAATTTCAATTTTATGAATTATTTCTTATATGACAACTTAATTTTTTAATACTTCATTTGCATCTTATTTTCTCAAATTTTAACGAAAATACTGTTAAGAGTTTTGGTGCTGAAAATGAAAAAAAAAATTTTATTTTTCTAGATTCTAAATCATAAAAAAAGAATGCGGTAACATGTAATTTTTAGTAGAGTCAATGCAAAATTCCATTATTTTTTTTAAATAGGATAAAAATATTTGCGTGATTCAATGCAACTCTTCTTGATTTTAAAATTATTTCTTTTTATGATCGCATTGATAAAGATTAATAAATTACGTTTTTACAAACTGTGTTGAGCTAAGAGTACATAATACTACCAATACTCAGATTCCACATAAGAACTGAAAAAAATATATTTTCATTTTTAGAATTAGTTAAATAAAATTTTAGCAGTTTAATATTTTTAAATATTTAAAAATCACAAAGTGATTATATTATATAGGAAAAAGTTCTAATAGGAAAAGCTAATTATTGGTATTATAATTTTTAATTCACATTTAGTATTTTTTAAAATTGTAATACGTATATAATTCATATTTTGTGAATTTTTAATTTATTGTATCACAAAGACATAAATAAATCAATAATAATAAATAAATAAATAAATAATATAATGTAAACTGTATAATTATATTGCTCTACAAAGGAAAAAATAATATTTTCATTTGATAATTCAAAAAATTATTATTTTATCTTATTTCTATTTGAAGCATTGATGTTTTCAACACAAAAGAACAATGATTATTTTACATTTTTCTTAGTATACTTTTTATGTACACTACTAACATAAGTGGTAACACAATGTTTTTTCGGTATTTATTTGATATATAAGATAATAATGAAATTGCAATTTTAATTCTGAGATTTGAAAATACTTTACAAAAGCTATTTACAATAAATTTTTATTCAAAATATTAAATATTTTAAATTTAAAAGCCAAATAAAATGATATTAATTCTTTTATTTTAATAATTTTTTAATCCAGTACATGTTTTTGAATCATTATGTATCCGGCTTAAATATTACATTCATTAAAACTAAAAAAAAAAAAAAACACTAATTATATCAAAATCTCAAATGTGGAACATTTTTGAGTAAAAATTTTGATGGCAATAAGTTTTGTAATAAACAAATGTATTTTTGATGCAATTATAAAATTATAAGTCTGTAAACTATTTCACAATACATTTTTCAGTTCAATAAATATAATAAATTAATTCTCAATATTTTCATAGTTCTTCGAAATAATTTATAGTGTGATATTTATAATTTAGAACATCCTAAAAATGTTTCATTACATTACCTTCACATAATTTCTTTCTTCATAAAATCTTTACAAAAAGTAAACATTCCAAACTTGTGGTTTGCAGAAATATTTTTTAAGACACATTTTTCAAGGAAGGAAGTTGAAATTTCTTAATATTTTATTTATACTTTAAAAATCTTAAATCATGAAAAAAACATGAAATTCTACCTATATTAAATAGTCATTGTTATTTAAGAAAAAATATAGCCTTTGCTTGCCGTGCTACTTATTTTTGTAATGAAATAGTTATAAAATGGTCAGAACATTTGAAATGCAACGTGATTTAAGAACATAGACATAAATTGTTGAATTATTTTTAATGTACCACATCATATTAAAAATATGAATTTTATATTGAATGTTTAACATCTAGAAATTAAAATCTAAAATTCAAAATAAAACAAAAATAATTCAAACTGTACTTGCAAATTTTAGAATTTTCTTTTGTTCACAATTTGAAACATTTTTATTTCATCAAATAAATATTAATTGAATAATGAATTAAGAAGTAAAAGATGACAAATTTGATTTAAGTCTTATAATAATTATTCAAAATAATAAACAAAAGTTATTTTAAATATAAAAGTAAAATTATTCAGATATAAAATTATTTCATGTTAATTAAATAACAATAAGAAATCTTAGTTGAAATATTTGTCACAATGAATAAATATGAGAATTAATGCAAATATAATAATAAGGCAAAAGTTTTATGGATAAAACTGTACAAAAGAATGCTGTCGTGTCTCATTTTCTCTAATTCTCACCTTAGAAAATTGTCAAAATGCTATTCCAAGTTTTGATTGTAGCAGCTTTGCGGTAATAGTTCCATTTTCTACTCTGATGGAATTTAATGGTGATTACTTCATAATAACGGGTGTGTTTTGTTGCTCGAGGCCAATTGCTTGTATTCTACTCTCTCATCTACTATTTTACTATAAGTTCTGAGCTGCAATAGAAGGTCTACATTATGGTGTGACTATGATTGGGGACTTCGATTATGTTGAATTAAAAAGTAGTATTATGTTGAAAAATTTTTAGATATTCAATTTAAATATTCATTATTATCATTTTGGCGTTATTGGAAATTACAACAGAAATGCCTGATTTATTAATCACTTAACCTTCAACAGCTATTTGAGAAAAATGGGTATAATAATCTATTAACATGACGTTTATCATGATCCAACATAATAATATATGGCTGGCTGCCCATTGATTATGTACCTTTAAAAAAAGGTAATTGATAAGAAATATCAACATATTTTGAGCTAAAAAGTCATTAGAAAATCAATATTTGTATTAAACATTCTAAATGTTAAATTTCTAAAACCATTTTTGTGTATTCCACAGTGTAATAATAGTCTTTCCTTAGATATTTTTGGATGATCTTCAAGAAATATTACTTTCTAAATTATTCTTTAACTTTAAAATTAATATAACTAATTCATAAAATTTTAGTATTCTATCAATTCTAGAAATGATTCCCTGTTAAAATTAATATAATTAATCCATAAAATTTAAGTATTATATCAATTGTAGAAGTGATTCCATGTTTTATCCATTATTTGTTTCAATGCGTGTGATAATAAAGTGGATTAAACTATGTCTGTGGTAGCAAACTAATGACACTCGACACAATATTTAGGACACCTCTCGGACTAGAATTTCTAAAGTAAATAAATTTTCATGACACATATGGCATTGCCTTACATTGTGCATAGAAATCGCATAGTTTTTCTCTTGATTTATTATAATTTTCTTCCCTTTATAATAATTTTTTCTTACATTCTGGTTTGATCTTCTATGATTAGAATCACTAACATTTAGGCAGTTTCTTTTTGATTTCTTTATTTCTTAAATTAAAAATTGCATAAAATTTCATTAATTTAAAATTTAAGTAAAATCAGTATTACTTTACTTTAATAGGGAATATAAAACTCTCATTAAATATCAAAATAATCATTTAATTTCTCAGATATCACTATTTATTTCTGCTTAAAATTATCTTTAAATCTTTATGTTGCCTGATGAATCGTTATGATTATTGATCAAAAACTTGGTTTATTCCTTCGAATTGTTATAGAACAATTATTTTTCTTTAAAATAAATGTTTCATTGCCATTAATTTTGACGACAGAGTGTATTATTTTATATATTTGAAGAAATCTGTTGTTAATATCGTGATTTTGTAAAAAAAAACAAAATTTTATATTATTAATCTAGAGTTCAATAAAGATATTTTTCAAGTGTATTATAATTCAAAATTTTAACTTTAACGGATGAATGATATATAGCACCCTATGCAAGCAATTATAATATTATTCAGTACAAAACATATTTTTCCTATGTATATTATAAGACTATAAATGTTAAAATCTTGGAGTCATTGTCTCTTTAAGAAAGAATTATTTGATTAAAACATGTTTCAGTTTCAACAATTTTTCTTATTGTATATAAATATATAACAGAATTTACTTCATATCATGAGAGAGTAGAAATATTTTTTCAAATTATGAAAATGTATCACCCTCAAAATTTTAAATGCATTTCATTTTTTGTAAATTTTAGTTTTACTGTTTTTATTATATTTTAATAATTATATTATAAATATGTATTGTAAACGTAAAAATGATTTTGAACGTCCTCGAAAACAGAATTTAAAATTAATTTATTGAATTTTAATTGATTTGTTTGATGTAAAATGGAAGTGATTTTAAGTAATTGGAAGAACTCTCAAAATATATTGCAGAAATTTTAAAGAATAATTCTGGGAAATGATAACTAATTATAATAAAATATAATATGATTAAAGAGAAATATTATTTGCTTTGTTAATTGAAATAATCTTATATAATCCCATTATTGTATAAATATTTCATTGTATTCATAGTTTTATTCTAGAAATTAAATAAGCTTTAATACCAAAATAAACTGAAAACATTAATTTTCACACGTTACTAAGTCTTATGCTTCATTTACTGAGCAAGTGGTAAATCTTTTGACTAATATCCTAACTAAAGTAATTGCGACTTTTATGCTCATATACGCTTGCAAGTATTATCGATTTCCGTATAATGAGAGAATTGGGAAAACTTTTAAAGGTGATTATGATCCCATAACAGTATACAATCACGTTTTATTTAGATTTTTAATACTTAATTCTTTTTTTATTCATATTGAGTGTGGTGTTATTATGCGTAACATTAGAATAATAGGGATTTATGCTCTAGCCACATTAGAAATTAAGAGGACTCATTGTAAATTTCATGAGGCTTCTTAAGACATAGTCTTTTTAAAAATAAATAAATAGTACTGATCGTGCACATTTAGAAAGATAATAAATTCTACAGATTATGCGTAATATTCTGATGAAGCATGAAATGAATTTACTTACACTTTCAAAGTTATCTATGTGCAAAATAATTTGTTTTGGAAGTGAAAAGGGATAACACAAGTACGAAGTAATTCTTAATACCATCTATAACGTTTTACATTATATTTTTCATTACAATTTCGAATATTAATGCTTAGAAATATTATATTTCATTACTTTGCATAGAGCCAATTCGTTTAAATTTTACAATATTGTCTTTGCTTTAAAATTCTACTTATTACATATATATTGCTTTAATGATTTATATCCATTCGATGTTCTAAACTCATTGATTTCACCGGTAAATTTGTTCTTTTGTTTTTTTATAGTTTTCAACCAGATTAAGTATCAGAAAATAATATTTTTAAGTGCTTGTTGTGGTATGAAATGTATTAATGGATTATATAATTTAAATAAAATAACATTCAAGGACATGCTAATATTTTTATTAAAATTTCTTAGCACTCAAAAATAGGGAAATAGTATTGGTTAGTCCTGTTTTTTATTATTATTCCATTGATAATAAATATATTTTCGACACTTAATAACAACGAGATTTTGATTTCCATAAGACAGATAATTTTGGGCAATACTGTATTCTCAATTATGAAATTAAATTGTAAAAGTGGTTATTGAAATAAATTAAAATTTGATTTTAATTTGTTTTGGTTAAAATATAAAAATGTTTGCTAAATATTATTCAATCATCATTAAAATTTATATATCTTAAAATGTCTCTACGAAATTTAATTTTAATTGCTCCACTTGTACTTCTTTGAATCATTCATACATTAAGCTCTTACGATTAATTATATGGTGCAGTAAATTGTTAAACAAATTTACTTTACCAAATAATTTGTTGTAATGTAAATCTTAGTTCTGATAAATATAATTTCGTTCTTTTCTTACATTTATCAGAATTAAGATTTACATTATAACACATACAAAATAAAATTGAATGTTGACAACAAACTATTATAAGTGATATAGTAATATGCAACTGCTTTGGGACCAATTACGGGTTTTTTTTGATAGTTAGCATGATATTATTTTAAGAACAAATGAGTGGAATTACTGTTTACACACTTTTTTTCTCATATTATTGTTTGTTTTTGAAATTTATTCAAAGTGTAATGTTTTATTTAAAATTTAACTATGATGCGCAGTATTTTATTCCGAATATAATTTCTTTTTAACATTTAATTAAAATTTTCGTTATTCTACAATTATGTTATTAATACTTTGTATTATTTTTAACGAGGGCATTTATTTCCGAAAGAATTTTTTGGAAATTCTTATTTAAATTAATTTAATCTCTGTCATATATTTGCGTATTTTATTGTAAATCAGATAAAGAGATTAAATGTGAACATGCATTGCAGCATCAAAATAATTAATAGTTATTTTGTAATATTATTGAAATATTTAAATTTTAACAGCTGAAAATTATAACATAATCATTGAAATCAAAATTTATCTTAATTGCTTTTCTCAACCGTTTTAGAAAAAACATATAACACTTACTCTTTCAATTTAGCCTTAATTATAGCATATAATACTTTTTTTTATATTATTTTTGTGTCATGAAAAAATATAATCAGTCATATTTATACAAATAGCATCCCTAGTAACATTTTAGTTGTTAATACACAATTGTGAATATGTTTTTCAAAATAAATTTCTGATAAATAAACATTAAATTTATGAAAATATTATTATGAGAATTAAGAAACGTAAGTATACAAATCAAATATAAATTAAAATATTATTGTAAGAATTAATTAACGAAACATTACAAATCAAATACAGCAATTAAGTGTGATTCAAAAACTAAAGTATGTGTGAAATATTGAGACTATGTGTACAATGTGCGCAATAAATATGTTTATAAAAAATATTTTCCCAAATAGGTTTAAAATCATAAATGGAGTGATTAAGTGCTGAAAATATTCACATAAGTGTTATTTTATAATACTACATCCATTACATTATTAATAAAATAGAAAATCTATCAAAATATTATCATTGGGAGGGATATTTTTTTTCAGAAATTATTACTTGATCTTATAACATTATTGTGTAAAAAGAAAATAATCTTTCATAATTCAAATTTTATAGTTTGTATAAAATTATCGAGAAAAACAGTATGATTTTGATATAACACATGAAAATTCGAATTTTATCAGTGAACAAAGAAATCTTGTTTTATCTCTACATATAACTTCTGATAAAGCTGTGTCTCTATAAATGACTAAAAATGCATAATTTAATAGAAAATTTTATTATTTCCATCTTAACTTCTCAATGAGAAAACATTTTTATTATAAAAGACCAGTTATTTTGAATCTTAGTTCAATATAAAAATAATTTATAGAAATGTGTTTAGTAGTTTCCCTCGCAAAAATTAAATAAAGTTATGATTGACATATATTTTGTTAAATCTAAATTCCTGTACTTACGCTTTAATGACTTTATTTCGTGATTTACTTTCAATTAGGTTTACATTGATTATTGCATTATCATTTATACTTTTTCAAATGATAAGTATGTAACAGATATATACGTAATGAACTAGATGCTTTATAATTTTTACAACTCAGTTTACACCTTCAGTTTTATATATCTGTTTCAACTCGCACACAGAAAATTGCAATTGTGTTTCACTCAATATTTTCTAGCTACTTATGTTAGTATTAAGGGTATAAAAATGGGTACTTTAATTTCAAACTTGTATTTAAACTTTAATGATTAATAAATACTTTAGTGTATCTTACTAAACATTATATAAATTGTCAAAGAAATGTTTTAATACAGTCTTTGATAGAGTATACTTATATTAAAATAACTTAGAACGTTTGCTTGAAATGTGCTTATGCGTGGAAAACACTATAAGTGCTCATGTATTCGAACATATTAAAAATTTTTTATCTTTAAACACATTTTTTTCACTTTATTGAATTGCGATGAGATTCATTTTTCCATGTCTTTCAACACATGATATAATGAAATTTGATGTGTGGAATCAAAATGTTTCCGGATAAGTAAGATCCCAACATGAGAAAAATATTTTCTTTTTTCATCCTAACATGTAAACAATCTAAAATAAAAGACAATTTCCGGATTACGGAAGAGATTGATGATAGAAATAGGGATTTCATTTCATCTCGTCATTCTCTCTTTCTCTCTCTCTCTCTCTCTATCATTTTAACATACTAAACTCAAGTTGAGAGTAGAAATAACTGCCAACTTTTAAAATGTAAACCATCTTACAGTATATTCACTATATTTATTTTAAATTTTTACATCTGTAAATGATATGTGTGATCATTTTGAAAAATATCATAAAATACGTGTTTTGAAGTACTATACGAATAATTTTTTCATAAAAACGTAAAAAATCTTTTAGAAAATTTTTTAAATATTTTTAAGCATTTTTATAATGCAAATGTTTCCATTTTAGAGAAAAAATAAAATCTTTTGATATGTACATTTTTTTTTTAAATTTTTTTTATAATTGTCAAAAGAAACTGATTTCCCAAATCAATCGTTATATTGGATTATGAAGCTCAATAACGTTACCAATTATGTTTTAATTGTTATAGAATAAATTTCATGAATTTTTAAAAAATAATTAATTTATGATATAAGTACAACTCGTAAAGTCTCTTCTATGCTTTATTTTTATGCTATAAATAAATCCCTACAAATATAATATTATAATAATATATTTCAGAAGCAATAATTGATTAGTTTTGCTTGATCTCTAATAGAATTATGACCATTGAATGTTTTTTTTCACATTTAGATTATTTTTTATTTTGTCTATTTTATAAATGTTTTATCACTCATGGTATTATTTTATTCTGGTTCAACTATAGTTAAGCAAATTTTATTATAGTCTTATGCCTTTAATTTAATTAAATTATTATATTTGTTCCCATATTTTTATTTTTTTAGATTTTGTAATTTATTTGTACTTTGCCATTATTATTCAGTATTCAAAAGTTTATTGTCAATGTTTATTCAGTTTTAATCATTATTAGTGTGCTTTTGTCTGAAGCCAATAATCTTCCTAAAAATTAATTTACTTTGAACAGAACTACTAAATAGAAACAAAATATCTCAATACAAATCGATTTTATAATTGTTGGATTAAAGTGAGTTAATGAAAAGTAATTCAATATTGTATTGAAGATCATATTATTTGTAACAATATTAAATGACAGACTGAACTGTTGACATTGGGTGAATGAGATATTTTCCTGCTCATCTGCCTATAAATAGCGTCCGTATTAGAAATATTAAGATAATCCTTCTGTAAATAAATATTCATAAATTGTTGATTTATTATATTAGTATGAATATTCCTGACTTAATGATGCTGGAATTTCTTTTATGTTATTCATTCCTTGTCAAAACTATATTTTAAAAAAAGAAACTTGATTAAACTAACATGAGTTTTATAAAATTTTGAAGTTGCTTTTAATAAAACTGATCTAACTCTTTCATTCCTTTTTATTGTGATTGATATATTATAAGAGATTGTTTTTAATTTTAAAAAAATAATTAAGATGCATAATAATTTCAGTTATTTTTATTATTAGCTATATGTAGTTTGCGTTCTTATGCTCATTATACTTTTGTTTTTCCTTAGATACTTATAAGGTACTTTTGAGGTTTATATAAGGTATTAATGTACATTATAAGCTTAAGGAACAAAGTTTAAAATGTAGTTAGCTCCACATTTAAGAATTATTAATGAAGAATAGAGAAATATTATATTGGTTAAAATAGTACCATTTTCTCCGATTGGTTTATCGATTATAATATCAATGAATGATAATAAATCTTTTGTAATGTTTTCAAGATATAAAACTATAAAGATTTGCATTTTTTCTAAAAGGACACCGTATTCTATTTCAGATACTTGTATCTGACACACTATTTCAAATTTCATTATTTCCATTTAAGACATTTTTAATTCAGAATGAAAAAAAATTACAATAAAGATGTATTGTAATTCACTTCCAAAGATTTATTTTAAGTCATATATTTAATTCATTTACAATTAACTGTAAAATATGATTTTATTATAATACTGCTGTTAAAGTATGTTATTTCAAATTATACCGTTGTGTAATAATATTAGTAAATGGAATGACATATGGAAAAAAAAATTTTACCAAGCAAAATTAACACTTAAGAAACTTAAGTGTCTGCTTAAATTTTCATTTTACAGTTAAGTTTTTTCTCAATGTTAGTATTTTGTGAGCTTCTTTTGTGAAATATATATATGCAACAAAAAATAACTAAGCACTTAACCTTATTATATTATTTTTTACAACTTTGCTTAATTTCAGTATTTGTTCCTTTTGTTCCATAAATTTCAATATATATTCATATCAGGAGCTTTTAGTTTTTTTATCAAATGAAAATAAACATTTAAGTCACTATACCTCTATTCTGCATCACATATCATTATTAGTAAAAACAGTGTAAGCAAAGCAGTTTATTTTCCCAGAAAAATAGTATGAATTCCCATAAAACAATCAATAATAATTTAACTTTTTATTTTAATTTTGGATAAATATCTCTATAAACAGTATATGTTTTTTAATCAGATCAATACACATGATTATGTCTTTAATTCGTTATTTACTATGCTAAAAATAGGCGTCCATTTTCATTATTTTTAAATTCCAAATTGTATTTTTCAATATATCTGTCTATTTTTGATTCATAATTGCTTCGATAAGAATATTTTATTGTAATGTCTACTCGGAGAAGAGTGTTTATTTTTAACAAATATACCAACGAAAATGTCACTCTTTTCCAGTAGTTAAATTTGGAAATTAATTCTAAAAAAATGTTATTTTCTATTTCAAATATGTGTTGTTGTGAATTCATTTAGAATAACAAAAATATTGCTTACAAACTTCATTCTACTTTCAAAAATATCATAACCTAAGGAATGTTATTATCCAAAATTATTTTTTAGGCTTAAGTTTGGAAAATTTAACTGGATATTAGGTTTAATTTCTCGGATTACAGATGCTGTAAGTCTTGAGCAATATACGAAATTATATTTTAATCACTAATTATTAATGCATAATAAATTATATATTTTTATATAAAATACCAATTACTTTTGTATATCAAGTATAGAGAATAACAATATGCTTAGATGCCCTAACCCAAGTATTCTTAATAAATCATACAAATACTTCAGAAAGAGCAAATATCTTTATTCCTATAAGGAATTCAAACATTCGATGTATAATGAAATCTGACAAACAACATCGTTCGGGAAATTCTGGAACCATCACTTTTGGGAGAATTTATGGAAATTAGAAAAGGAATATATGTATATTAAATGTTCATTTCCTGTTTGTACTTCACTCCTTTGGAAAGAGCGGTTAAATTCAGATCTTTGCATCTGATGAATAGAAATATATTGGAATTGAATACCAGTTTGTATGCGAAACAATAAAGTGTTATAATTCTTCTCACGTCAAAGTTTATATTGCTAAATTTCTTCTCGATAAATATTCCTATATCAGAATAGTGGGAATGATGAAAGTTACTAATTGCTGATAGTAGTGCAAATCAATGCAGAATTAGCATTGGCAAATAGTTTCTCATATAAATTTTTGAACAGCCGGAACAGCTGAAATTGTATAATTTCCTTTCCAGGCTTATTGTTCAATTATTCATCCTCATGTTAAAACTTTACTTGAATATTTTCAGAGAAATAATAATTTCCTTGAAGATAATTTAATTTTATTTATCGATCAAAATAAATCAAATGGATAGTATATTTTTGGATGTTCGGTCTTCAATATTTCAATAAATATTTTATTATTTTATGATTGATAAATTTATTATCTTTGTTTGCTAGAATACTAGATATCTAATTTATATTTTCTTGCATGTTATTTTAACTTCTAGAGGAATGTAGTATTAATAATTTTTCTTCCATAATAAAACACAATTTTTAACAAAAATACATAATAAATTACTCCAAATCCACATTAGTTCACATTAAAAAACAATGATTATCATTAACTTTGAAATATTTTTTATGACAACTAAAAATAAATTATCTAAATTTAATATTAAAAACAAATACTTTAAATAAACAAAATTTCATGTTTCAAAGTAATGTTTAAAATACTCACTTTAAATTTTCTCAATTGATTACAAACTGTTTTATTTCGAACTGTATATTGTTTTAAATCTGATGTCTCATGTTTATTAATTTTAAATGATGATTAACCACATAGCAAAATAATCATATTTCCAAAACAAATTATAAAAATTTTACGGAACTTGTTTAAAAAAATTGTTACTAAATGCTTTGAAGTACACTTGATAGTAAAAATTGATTGATAAACTATTCCTTTCCTATTTATCTCAAAGTAAAGAAACTTATCACGGATTTCTTTGATCTACTGTTTAAAATTATTCCGAGCAATTATATTCTTCAATGGCTTTAAATATTGATCTCGTAATTTGATTATTACAAAGCTAATAAAACCTATTAAAATTAAAAAGTAATTTGTATAGTTTGTTAAGGGGTTTAATATAATGATACTTCTATATTTGTATAATCCCATTTATTTATTTCATTACATTTACTACATTACATTATCATTATACATCATTACATAATATACATTTATTTATTTCATTATATTAAAATACTTATATTTTTTTAGCTACAAAAAATTACAATACATTTTCAATTCCCTTTTTGTGACTAAAGTATATTTAGTCAAAACAATTCAGATGCTTAAATAAAATATATTATTCTCAGTTTAATTCGAAAGAAAATTTTAAAGGAACTTTGTAGCTGAATTTCTATATTATTTTCCGCGGCACAGATTTCACGCACTACTTTTTGCCTAGATAATATTTATTAAACACTGATTACGCAACTCAATAATTTTCTACAAACTTCATTATGAAAAATACCTTGATAACAGGAATATAATTTACATAATTTCCTTCTGAGTGATAACTACATATTAGAAAACTTTTTAAAAAATAAAAATTGCCTGCAATGATTTTTATAGATGTGAATTAAAAATTAATAATGAAAAATAAAGGTAACGACCTATATTACACAATTTCAAATCGAATGCACTAAAAGAAAAAATGTTTTGTTGAAAAATTCGAAAAAATTAGGTTTAACCATGATTCAATTTTATTGTAGATAGGAAAATTAACTGAAAAATAAATTATTACAAGTGATATATTCCATTTGATTATTTACTTTATAAAAGTACAGTTAAGAATTACAGAATAGATAAGAATAATTTTTATATAATGCTTGAAATGTATCTTTTTTCTTTAACAGCTGTTTAATTTTAAAAAATGAAACAATATCGAATATATTTATAATGTTTCAAAAAGAAGAAGTGTACAAGCATTGAGATTTAGATATACTTATTTTATGATAAGAGATAATAAAAAATGATGTCTTTTTCCTATTCATGTGAAAAAAAAATTTAAATATTAAAAACTTTTTCCACATATGATGTGCTATTTTTTTCTAAGGTAGATATTTTCTTCAATTTAAGAAAAATGTGTATATAAAGCCTTAGAATGCTTTAGAAAACAGCTAAAAAATAGTTAGTAAATGGTATGTATTCAAATAAAAAAAATAAATTAAAATGATTTACAGAAACACACTCACAGTGATTTTAAGAAACTAAGGTTCATCTTCAAATATAAATCTTATCTAATTTAAAAATATTATGAGATATGAACGAAAAAAAAGGTATTTTTATATTTGATAAAGGAAAAAAAACTGCAATAATTGCTATTTTAAACATTTTTTCCTCATTTGTAAGTTTTTTGTTTATATATTTGATATCTTTTTAATTTTTAAACAATTATCTTCGAAAAATATTCGGGAATAGTTTTTCAAGTTATAAATATGCCACTAAAATGCTTAAATTATTGTCAGACAAATACAAATGTAGAGTAAAATACAAGTATTAAGGAATTGTAACGAATAATAAGGATTTGATAATATAATCAATTATTTAGTTTTACAATTTTAGCACGTACAATTTGTGTCAGCACGATTTTTTTTCTATAACTCTGACAATTGGGCTTGTTAAAATCTTTTTCAAATGAAAAAAAGGGATCAAGTTTCATACGATTGATTTTAGCTAAATGAAATAGTACACAAAAGTAAATATGCAATTGGTAAGGCTAAATTATTCAATGGCTTAAAGGTTATCTCGATCTTGCATGTTATATTGGAAAATTACGAATCATCTAATTTTCAAGAATATTTTTATACTGGCCCAACTATCTCATTAAACTATATTGATTATTGAAAGTTGTGAGTTGAGTTATATTTTTAAGTTCTCATCTTTTATGTTTGAGCTGCTGTATTACTTTTTATTATTTCCATTCTTTTGTCTTGCCCTA